>VYZM01018302.1:148348-253892 GCA_013398915.1 Dromas ardeola
TCCTCTCCTCTCCTCTCCTCTCCTCTCCTCTCCTTTCTTTTTAGCTGTTGCTCTGGACCATCTATCACCATCACTTATGTCAGGCAGGACCAGACTGGCTGTTCCCATCACCAGTAGAAAAAAGTTCATTAAGCTCTCCAGATCGTTTGGGTCATTGAAGGGAGCAGGGCAAGAGCTCAATGCCAATGAAACCTTAATTTTTCTCTGAAAAGAGAGGCAGCAGCCTAAGTTACTGCCAATTTCCATAAAGACATAAAAGTCCGGCAGCATCACTAAGATAGGATTCAGTGTGCGGCTCCTCATTATTCAGAGGGATGGGAGGATATGGAGATGTCAGAGTAATCTGGAGCAGACAATGAAAGTTGTCGAGGCTTCTCTGATTAAAACTGCAAATCCAACAACCCTAACCCTAATCCCCCCCTGTGGAAAGGGTAGATTAGCCTGGGTCCCAAAAAAGATAACCCTACCTTTTCCTTAAGTTACGTGTTAAAATTCAACCTCCTCCCAGGAGACGGCGTCCATGGATATTGCTTTTTCTCTCACCCTAATTAGGAAAGTATAAGAAAGCAAACACTGCTGCTTACACAATACCTGGTACGGGCTGCCTCTGTGCTCTCTGATTGCTTTATTAGCACCCTAAGCGTACCCACAAGGCCAGGGAGGACGAGCCAAGGGGGCCTTTTCCAGCCTTTGGGGGCTATAGAATCATAGAATCATCTAGGTTGGAAGGGACCTTTAAGATCATTGAGTCCAACCATCAACCTAACTCTGACAAAAACCATCACTAAACCATGTTGCTAAGGCCCACGTCTACCCGTCTTTTAAATACCTCCAGGAATCAACCACTTCCCTGGGCAGCCTCTTCCAGTGCTTAATAACCCTCCTGGTGAAAAAATTCTTCCTGATATCCATCCTAAACCTCCCCTGGTGCAATTTGAGGCCATTTCCTCTTGTCCTATCACCTGTTACTTAGGAGAAGAGACCGACCCCCACCTCACTACAACATCCTTTCAGGGAGTTGTAGAGAGCGATAAGGTCTCCCCTCAGCCTCCTTTTCTCCAGGCTAAATAGCCCCAGCTTCCTCAGATGCTCCTCGTAAGACTTGTGTTGGTGTTTTGCAAGGTGCTGAAGCAATCCATCAACTTCTGCTCCCATTTACACCAGTGTGAATCTGCAGCAAACAGGGAGAGGACTGGCATGCTGAGGCACCATGGCCCCTCTGCCTCCTCGTGTCTCGCACGGTCCTCTAGTCATTAGGAGAATTTTTTTTTAATGGGATTATTTCCTGCGTAATCTGCACACACCAGGGAAGGTCCTCATCTCTCTGAGGCTCCTGGTCCAGCCAAATCTTTGCATCCCTAAAAGCTGCTTTTAATGTCAGTGGGACAGGCAGTGAAGGCTGCTTTCTTGGCAGCATGCCGGAGGGGTGCGTTTACATGTTTTGAACTAAGGAGCCCACACCCTGCAGCCAGGGCCTGTGATGGCTGATGTCCTCCAGAGATGGGGACAGAGGCAGCCCTGTAACACCGGCAGCAGCCAGTGGGATAAGCGTTCAGAAGATGCTCAACATTGGTACCTGGTGAAACACTCTCCCCGCTGGCATCCTCCCCACCGTCCTTCACTCCAGTAAGTCCCTGGTGCGTTTTTTCCTGGCTGACACCCCAGGCAGACCAGAGGCAGGCGTGCAAAGCTTCATTGCACAACCAACAGGGAAGGACCATACAGGCCAGAGAAGGCTTTTTTCAGCCCCCAGCTGGTGCCAATGATTCCTTGTCACAACAGGCATGTCCTTGATGAATATCCCTCCCTTAGCTTCTTGAGCTACTGTGCTCACCACTGCCTCCATACGGGGCTGCTGGTTTTCAGCAGGAAAAGGCCAGTTTTGGAGGACAAGGTGGAGCAGAGAAACCCTCACGGAGAAGTGCAGCTGCCATGGGGAAGGTAACCCCCTGCAGAAACGCATGCCATCAGAGGGAAAACCCAACTGATGGGCACCAGGATGAGCCTCTGCCTGTGAAAAGACCCTTCTCAGAGCCCAGAGAAGATGACAAAGTAGCAGCCTGCATTAATTTGACACTTTTTTTTGTCAGCTGGGCTCTTACTGTGCTTAGATGGAGACAATAATAACTTGTTGTCACTTTGTTTCCAAACCAAACACGAATGAGACCTTTGAGATCAACTGGAAAACCTGCTGATGTCTTTAAAACACATCCATGGGAGGAATGCGAAGCATTAGCTGTAATATTTATTTTGCATGGCATAACTATGTTTTGAGAAGGGGAGGGCAGTGCTCATTAGCAGCATAAATGTACCAACCTGTGTTTTCAAGCTATTAGTATGGTGGCTAGTCTTAATGGAAATATAATAGAACAAAATGTTTTTAAAAGTAGGGAATTTAGCACAGTAAGAAAAAAAAAGACAAGACATTAATGAAATTTTAATGAGAAAATCAGCTTGCAGTAATTTTACAAGTAATGATTATTTCCCTGATTTGACTAGCCTGAATAGCTTTGTCTTTGGTGGGATGCACTTGCAGGGTGTTCATGTGGGGACAGTGATCGATGTATTACAGGCCACAGCTGTGACTGTCCTGGAAAAGAAACATGGTTTGGGGTTTTACTGTCTGCCTGGATGAGAGAATAGAGCCTGACCGCCTCCTTTCCACTGAAGAGCAGGAAAGGCTCTCAAACATGGTTTGGCCACTGGCTGCTAGTCACTCATCATATCACATCTCAGCTCTCTCAATTTATCCTTGGAGTCACCTACCCTCCTCCTTTGGAGCTGGAGCTGAGGCTCTTGACCTAGGTTGTGCACCTTGTCTTCCAGGAGCACGTGCACCTAATTAGGCACATAAACAAAATACTACATGGGATCTTACTACTGTACACTCATATACACTTGTGCACACCTTGCAGAGGTTTCCTCTTTGCTGTGGCATGCTGACATGCAGGGACCCTCACAACTTTCCATCAGTGAAGCTGATCTGGAGGGATGAGATCGTGCTAGTTGGGCTAGAAGGGCTAGGGATTTGTCTCACCTAGTTTGGTATGCCAACAGAGCAGTCATCTCCCCCTGAATGTCCCACACTCAGCTCCTTCTACTGTCTGGGGAGAAATGGGAGCATTTTGCATCTATCCCATCTGACTGCTTTTGGACCTCTGTGCTGGGAGAGGTCTTGCACCTTGAAGGTGCCTACTTGCCTTCACTGGGATTAACATCGACCATATCTGAGCTTGAGATCTCTGCTGCAAACTTGCCATTGAATCCAGGCATACTTGGTCAGTCCTCCAAAGATCCTCCTAAAGTGAAATCAACGTACATCAGTCTTCTCCACTGACGGCATCAGAAATACCCAGGGGGCCGAGGAAAGAGCAAGAGAGACGCTGTTTCAGGGATGGATGAGGATGATTTCAATACTGCAGTTCCAACTCAGGTTGCTTGAGCCTGCCTTATCACACCCTGGTGCTAGAGAGGACGCTCAGGCAGGAAAATTTCTCCCTTGTCCAACAGAGACAGTGTCACCACCATCCTCTGCCTGGATCACATCTCCCTAACCCCACATGTTTGAGAAGTATGGTTAAATCTTTACACATCTTAAAGAACACAGCCTCAAAGAGACATTTCTTGTTGTTCCTGGAGTCTGATGCCTAGAATATCTTCTCACCCTCTCCTAGTTCTGCAGCTGTTATAAAGAAACAACTTCTGCCACTCTCTATAAGGCAAATTGTCTCTGGTCCTCCATAAAGGGCTGGATCATGCTAGTAATCCAGGAGAGAAATCCGCTGTGAGAAAGACTTAATCCTGGTGCCAGCCACTGCTAGTACAAAATTCATAACTTTTTGGGCCAGGAAGGAACTAATTGTGTATATATAATTGTATAGTCTGAGCTCCTTGACAGAACTATGGGTGACCTCAGTATTCTCACACGGAGCTCAAAACTCCTTGCTGAGCTATGGCATGCATTTTAGGAGGACATCCAATTGCTTTCTGAGGTCACCAGTGAGAAAACAAGACATGAGGGCATCCAGGAGGGGTGTTGCTTATGGTGCCCTCTTTTTTTGGTACTGATCACGCTTTTGCAGCAAAAGTAACCTTAAGCCCTGTCAGACTGAAGTGATTTGTTAATGTAATGTTCAGTGTTCTGTCCCCACTGTCACCGCTCACTCAGGCAAATGGTGTGTGAGCAACCTACACAGGTTGTATGCTTTGGCAGGCCAAAGTCCAGGAAATATACTATTACCTGAGCTTTTTTCTTTTATTTTTTTTTTTCATTATGTATTTAAAAAAAGTGAAAACTGGAAGCCAAACCTTCATGCCTGAACTGCAGTGACAGTAATGCAGCGAGGTAGCTCTGACCACTTCAAAACTGTAATACCCGTGAAATCAAGTGGACACCTCTAATGTTGAGAAATTACTGGAGTGATTCTCCATCGTTTTCCTTTCCCTGGTAGATTTATTCTGTCGTTTGCTTTTGTTTTTTTTTTTTTTTCTTTCCAGTATAGTATGAAATTTAAAATTAAAGTTCTACTCTGAGGGGAAAGGAGTGCGAGAAGTGTTATAAGTTATCTGAGCTGCTAAAGCAAAAGGGAAAAACTCAGCAAAGATATTGCTTGCCACCTGCCCTTTAAGCGGGAGTATATTGCTCTGAAAGGTGTACCATATTGCAAGGAACCTTTAGTGCCATTTGCAGTATTGCTTCAAGCTTGGTTGCTCGCAACTTAATTCCTCCAATGTTTTCTACCTAAAAGCAAATTGCTGATTAGGAAATAACACTCCAAACACGGATCAGGCAGAAACACTTTTCAGCGTCAGCGGTAGCATCGGTCTCAGAAGCAGAGGGAAATGGTGGGGTGGCGCAGAGCTCTCGCCTGCCAGTGCCACAGGGGCCAAAGGGATCGCGCAACATGCGTCACTGACTTGCCACCGTTTTCTTCCTCCCTCTCCTGCGAGTTTTATTTTATTGAAATGTAATCCCACATGCTTTCATTTTAGTCATCGTCACAGACAACACAAAAATAGTTCAGTCACTTCTCTTTTTTTGTTTTTTTCCTTCATTTCACCAGCTGAATTTTCTGTGCACTGAACTTGTTTGCTTTAGGTCGTGATTCAGCAGAGTACTTAAAGATGCATTTAACACTCAATGGGTTATTAGTAGAACAGTTTGTAAACGTTTTCAGGATGGAAAAATGTGTCTGTGCTAAAGCCGTCTCTTCCTACAGCAAAGGGAAATAAACGATAGTGTGGAACCTCTTCAATTTTTTGCCATCATCAGCTTTTATTTAAGCGGAAAGCTGGACTTTGCAGCAGCAAATCTTGTAGCATGAGGAATCAGAGAGCTCTCACCCAGCTTCATAGTTTAAAATGGAGACCTTCACAGCAGCCGCGATGGGTCCCCACAGCCTTCCTCCAGGGGTAAGCCTACTTTTTCCTTAAAACTTCAAAACCTCAAGTTTTCAGCTTTGAACTCAAGCCGTTGATTTCTTTCTGCAGTGAAAAGCTGAAGCAGGCTGCTGATAATGGTGGCTGATAATTCTTCCTTCGTAATCCATTTGAAAGAGTCAGGTAGCGCTACCAAGCTGTTCAGCTCATGAGATTTATTTGTGTTTTCAGCACGCTTTGAAGCTTCCAAGTGCCGTGTAAGTATTATTTGGACTGTGTTTTCAAGCCTGTCCATCACCTGCCTTATTGCTGCATACTTGAGTGTATTGCTATCCTTTGTAAACATCCACAAAACCCATCTTGTGAGAGGTCATTACGTGTTCATTCCTGGACACCTTTAAAGGATCTAAAACTGAATTATAAAGATGTCCATATATATGTGTGTGTGTGTGTATCTGTGTATGTGCATGTGTGTGTGCATATATGCATGTGTATATATTGCTTATACATTTTTATATATATATATATATATGAATATATGGAATAACTTGGAATTATATTAGAAATAGGTGATCCAGAAAAAGAATTAACCAGGCATGAATATCGCCTCTTCTTCACCTTCATTTTACCTCTGATATGTATATTTGCATGACAGCCTTGTTTCCACTGTCACCGCGTGTGTTAGTGACACCTCAGCCTGTTGCCACACAGATGTGGGATGGCGAAGTCGCGGCGCTGAGGAAGCAAGAAGGCTCTCTATCTCCATGAATGACCAGGACATCTCCCACCACAGTGTTTCCTGGGGTATATAATGCATACTGGTTAGCTTAATAGCAGGAGAACCGGAGGCCAGGCAGAAAGGAAAGCCATAGCTGTAGGTGAATAATCTGCCAGTAAACAAGGACGTCCCGGAGCGATGCTTGAGCTCTGGGCGAGGCTGCAATGGTGTTGCAGAACAAGTCCCAGGACTCATTTCTCCAAGGCTGGGCACAGCAGACAGTTAAGTTATTTTTTTCTGCAGACCAAGAAGCTGTTGTCAAGGAGCCTGGCCCACTTCCAGAGCATGTCAAACCCTAAGGTAAGATGAGCAGGCCTTCAGACTGTTTTGCATGTGTTTAAATCCCTTTCCCGGAGACTCTGTGACTGTAATAAAAACCCACTGTAATAAAACATTACCAGGCAGCTGCCTTTTGGTCTCTGCCTTCACCCCATCTCTCCCAGAGCAAGGGGGTGCTGCCTGCACCTGGCTGGGACCAAGCCCTGGGGATGGCCCCAGCTCCCTCCCTGCCCCTCTCCCTTCCTTTTCCTCCTTTCTCTGGTGAAAACTGTGTGTTACCCTCCAGAAAAGAAGTGGAGCATCACAGAGCTGTTACTGAGTGCCATTGTGGTGGGAGGCTTGGGGGTCTCAAAGGAGGGACCAGATGAGGTAAAGGATTGAGGACTGATGGTTGACCCCCCAGGAGCCTGCAAGCCCTGGGAAAGGGGCTTGTCATCATGTCCTTCACCTAAATCCGCCCTCCCTAAATCCCTTCCCAGAACTAATATGCCTTTTGCCTTCAGGAGGAAAGACTCCTTGCAATCCATACAGGACCTCACTACTCCAAATTTTCTAATGCAATGTCTCCCTTTTAATGGAGAACTCCTCTGGGTACAGACAACCACAAGGGGCTTCAGCCATACCTGGCTGTCCTAAACATCCATTCAGAGAAATTAGTACAGCTCCATGTCTGAGCAAGTCTGTTCTGCTGAGACCTAAGAAAGAGGTTTAAAAAGAGAAGGTCTTACTAGGGTAGCACAGCCCTCTACCACTATGCACTTCTGAACTACAGCTAGATCAAGTCCCACCATGTGGGAGCAACAGCCCTCTGGCTGCACCCACCCTACTGATTCATGCCAAGTTGCAGTGGTAGAAATCTCGAAGCTAAGTTATTAAGAGGAAACATTTCAAATGGGGCAAGGCCTGGCCCTCCTTCTTGCCTGATGACATTTCTCACCTGTAAAAATTGCACCTTCGTGTTTGCACTTGAAAAACTTCCCTGTGTACTTGCATCTCTCCCCACTCCCCTTACCCCACCAAATAGCTTGCTTTTGGATCCCAGGTGGAAAGAGTCCGTGCAAATTGCAAGGCTGACCTTCTGAAAATGAAGCCTTGAATTACTCGTCTCTTGTATTTAACTTCCGCTTTACCATATGGTGGGAAGACAAATTAGATAGGTTAATTAGGAAGCCCTGGAATCCTGTTCATCATTGTGCTGTGCAATCATAGATGCATCTTGCCTTTAGGACCCTGAATATGCTGACATGTAGACTTTTCTGCATGCCAGCCTCACGGCATCTCCATCACAATAAAGGGACGGGAGGGGGAGATGGTTGGAGTAGCCAAGCAAATCAGGAAAAACAACCAGCTAAATTGAGTGCTTTCTAATCTAATGCATTTAAGTCATACTCAATAAAGCTTGCCAACAATCCCTGGCCTCTCTGCTGCAAAGATCACAGAGGCAGCTGATTAGAATAACATGTGTCTTCTAAAAATCCTCTTTCAAAAAGATTTTCAGTCTGGATAGGCAACACGTAATGAATCGGAAATGTCCCTTTGCGAGCGTGGGGTGAAGGGGGCATTCACCAAGCCCACCCAGCCCCTGGAGTCCTACTGCTCTCTGCCTGCTGCAAGATGGAAAACCCATCAGCTATGACAAGTTTTTTCTTCCCTGCCAAAAGTAAATAAATGGAACAGAAATAGCCCTGATCAGTCCTGCATTCAAGTAATTTCCTGAAACCAGTTTGGGGCTTGAAATCCAAGCCCAGTTTTAGATACCAGCAAAAGCAGTCACACATCCAAGGGTCCTCAGGGACCTCATCCTTCAGGAAAGTATTGATGTTATATGACCTACAGTAACTTGTCCTAGGTAGGGCTATTGGGTTTTAGGAGACAAGAGTGGGCAAGGATTTGAGAAGAGATTAGGAATATGGTGAGGAAATGGATAACCATGGTGTCACAACATGGGCACTCTGCAAATCTGTGACAAGGGCTGTCAAGAGGGAAGGAACACAAATATTTTTTTGAAGACTAATTTAATTTTTGCATCTGAATCTTGTAAAAACCAGACCAGATGAAACCTTTATTATATGTTGTAAAGGAGTACAGATCGTGCAATACATGCTTTGTTTGTGGCTGATTATTTGTCTGAAGAAGAACCACTCCATGGACCGTGTGTATCCACGCTCTATCTGTGTTTATTCCCAGGAGTCTGAGCTTTTCATTTGCCGAATAGCTGGTGCCCGTGCCAGAAAATAGTACTCTCTTAGGCAGTCTTGGTCAATCTGATGCTCCAGCTCTGGAGATGTTCTCTAGCAGGGTCACTTGCTGCTTCCCCCCATCAGCCTGACTAATGTCACAAATCAGGTGTCCAAACTTCTTGAGGAAGTTTGTGTTTGCATGTTGTATTTCACCCGTGGTGTTAGAGCCAAGAAACCCCTCAGGGTCTCTCAGACTCCACCTGAGCAAAGCTTTGCTTGCAGCAACAACATTCAATACACCTTCCCCTATTACAGTCCCGCTTCCCCAGACTGCTGGCATCTTTGCAGGCTGGGAGTATTAGAGGACATGTGATAGAATCATAGAATCATAGAATCATAGGGTTGGAAGGGACCTCTGGAGCTCACCTAGTCCAACCCCCCTGCCAGAGCAGGGTCACCTAGAGCAGGTTGCACAGGAACGCGTCCAGGCAGGGTTTGAATGTCTCTAGAGATGGAGACTCCACCACCTCTCTGGGCAGCCTGTTCCAGTGCTCTGCCACCCTCAAAGGAAAGAAGTTCCTCCTCATGTTGAGATGGAACTTCCTACACTCAAGTCTGTGCCCATTACCTCTTGTCCTGTCGCTGGGCACCATTGAAAAGAGCCTGGCCCCGTCCTCCTGACACCCCCCCTTTAAGTATTTGTAAGCATTAATAAGGTCACCCCTCAGTCGTCTCTTTTCCAGACTAAACAGACCCAATTCCCTCAGTCTTTCCTCATAAGAGAGGAAGAAGATGAAGAAGAGGTTTCTGTCCAAGGCGTACCTATAGGTGTGGTGGCAGAAGAACCAATTCACATGGGGGAGAAGGGGAGGGACGGGTGGATATTCAAGGAGGGATCTATACAGGCCTTCATAGCCTCACCCAGCAATGGGAAGGGCAGCAATGCTGAATACAGCAAAGCTCAGGGTCACTTCCTACCATGTCCTCCTCAGAGGTCACTCTTGCCTGGTCAGAGCTCTGGCCTGGTGGGGTGGGTTAACCTCCTTTTTCTAATCTGGCTGCACCTGTGACAGATGGGGACATGGGAGGTGATCAAAGCTGCATGACCCTCTAATTCCTTGCCCAACCCCCACACCACCGGAAAATCTAGTTGAAGATGAAAGCCTAAGATAGCTGAGAAAATGTACAGTCAAAAGAGACTTGCTGCATATCAATGCATGGGGAGAGCCCATAATATCAGACATATTCTTCAGTTTTATCTACAGTCCCCACGACTTCACACTTTCTTTGGAAAATTGGACAGGAATGAGGACATGGCTTGTGTTATCCGGTATCTGGAGAACCACTGAGCTGTCTCAGATTTGCAAACACATTAAATTGGGCAATAAACCATTCTTGAAACTCGGTGCCAGACTCTGCTTATATTTGCTCTGGTAAAAAGGTTTCAATGCAGCATTAATGCACACTGGTTTTACTGGGAATTAGACTGTTCCGTTTTAGTGTGACATATGGTATTTTGTTGTACCAACAATTAGGTATTTACAAGCATGCCATTTTATGCCTAAGGCTAACTTCCGCCAAGAAGTAAGGGTTTGCACATATGGTGCAGATTTCCTATAAACAAGGAGCTTAGGTGGAGTAGCAGAGCATGAGTTTGTGTTCAAGACTGATAGTACCTTGAAGGGTTGCAATTTCTCCTTGCTTGTTCCATCTCGGAGGCACACAGCAACGCACTATCTCTAACTGTTTCCTACAGTGTGTCCCATAGAATATAACTCTCCGATTCTCTTTATGGCATTTAATTAGCACTGTACAATTCCTCCTTCGGGTGTTAAAGAATATATAAGGAACCTGTTTCTGATCTCCAGCTGACAGAGACACACAGCTTTATACTTCCAGCATGATTGAAATCTGCTCCAATCCCCTACTTGCTTCTTTGTCGAGTGCTCTTTTGCAGTGCCCATGAAATCTCTGATTATTTAAAACAGTTAAAAATAGCTATGGGTTAAGAGCACTTGAACTTCTTCGTACTCTTCAAAGAGTAATTTAGAAAACCTCGCAGGGTTCATCATTCTGTTCCTGATCAGTATAATCTTTTCCATCGTTGGCTGTGGAGTACCAGCTAGACCAAGGGAAAATGACTACTCACAAGTAAACTGTGGAAATAAAAAGATATTAAGCAAAAGGCTTGGACATCGTTCAGTAATGACCTTCATCAGCTAAAATGTTTTTGTATTTTAAGTGAATTAATGAGCTATAATTATTAGTGATCTTGGAGATGGTGATCAAAGAAAGCATTTTGCATAATGCAAATAGTACAACACAAATGGAAGCACTGTCTGTCTCAAACAATCAGACAAGGTCCTTTTTTGTTATAATTAAATGTTATCACCTTCATTGCTTCTTAAAGTGTGCTTCGCACTTTATACTTTGACGTCCTCATGCCACCACCCTGTCACTATTTATGGTACAGTCACATCTGCCATAGCAATGGAGGTTTTGAAAATGTTTTACCTGACTTTTAACAGATGGATGTTAATGGGATATTTATTTACAGAATAAAATTAAATCGAAGCTGAATCTTAATGCACAATTTACATAATCAGCTTTGTTCTGAGCTGGTGAGCTGTTTTTCCCAGCACTTGGGACCCTTCAGTCACAGCTGCATCAAAGAAACAGCCACTGAGAATGGAGATTAAACAATTTCCTAAAGCTAGAAGTCTTGATGAGAATCTATTATTCCATATTAGAATCCCATAATTTCTCCAGACACTGCCATAAGATCAAAGATGTATGTTAGAGCTTTGGCATAGCCCACGATCAAAAGGAAGATGTTCAATTTGCATTTAGAAAACATTTCTGTCAATTATATTTTTCCAAAAATCTGAAAGTTCTGCAATTTTACCTTTTGCACACAAAAAAAACAACAAAATATTAACCCAGAGGCATAGAAAGGCTGAAAACCTTTTATATATATATATTTACAATGAGTTTGGTGAGATTTGGTTGTGTTATTTGTGTGATCTAACTATGATCCTCCATCCTGCTGATGCTCAGCTCAGCTGGAGTTTTGCCACGGACTTCAAGGAACACAGGACAGAACCCTCAGATGTGATGCTGAAAACCTGCTTGGTTGCTAAATCACTAACTCCGAGGCTGGGTGAGTGGCTGTGAGCTGCCAGGATCAGGCTGGGGAGCCAATGTCAGGTTCAGGAAACGAGCTTTTGCTTTTTGCCTACAAGGAGAGCAAGACAAGTGACCTCTGCCATGTCACTCATGGCTCCCCCACCTCCTTTTCCTTTGGTATCCTTCGGGGTGTTGCCTGGGCAAATGCATTAAGGCATGTGGCCATGGCTCAGGCCTGGGCTCTTCCCACCTAATCTTGGCCACTCCAGGCTCTCTGCATCCAGCAGGGAAAGACCTGCACCCCTGGAGAGGGTCTCTCTGGCAAGCCTGCCTTCCTCCATCAGTTGCAGAAGTTACCTCAGGTGGCCACAGATCTCAATTACTGCTTTCATTTAAGTGCCTCCGCCTAAGTGAGATGAATACCACTTTGGAAAATGTGGTAGTGTTTTAAAGCTGTCTGCTTTAAACCAGCCAACAGCTTCTGTGGGAAACAATTTCTTCATGCACCTTACCTGAAGAGTTGCTCCCCACCTTCTTTGCACCTCACTGCATGAATACTGTGAGTAGTCTGCACTCAAATTTGAACATCAAAAAAAGGAGGTGACGAGTCCAGTTTCAGCACAAAAGTGAATGACTTCCACCATATTCTACATTTAAAAGTACACTTATGGTTAATTGTGTGCTGAACTGGGACTGACACTGGGAAGACCAGACTGGGCTGCTGAGAACCCCAACACACAGCCTGCACCACCAGGGAGAGCATGGGTTTTGGCCAGTGCCACAGCTTCTGAAGCACATCCCCCACTTAATGAAAGTACAAGCAAAACTCTGGGAAAACTGTCTTCAGCAGTTGAAAGGAGCAAGCCAGGGCTCAAGGAGGTTCAAAACACTTTTTGCAATTCCTAAATTGCAATTTAGGGATGGAAGGATGTGGTGAGGCTGCTAAGACAGGCGCAAAAAGCTGGGGAGGGTGTTATATGAAGACAGTACAGAAGCAGCTGCATTAGACTGCCTAATAGGAAACGAGAACAGGAAAGTCAGCATTTGCACAGAGCCCAGCTACAGGCAATAATCCAATTTACAGGGAAGCAAGAGGCTGATGGTGACCTTGCCAAAAATCCAGCTTTCCAAAAATAGTACTGACAAATGAGTAGTGCAAAAATAAGGAGCTAATCAGCAGCAATAAGAAGGAGAGAGACAGAAAGTTTGTCTCTCTGCAAAAGGTAAATTATGCACCATAAGAATGACATCTGTCCATTTCAAACCAGAATAGCTATCAGTTTCCAGGAACTTGTAAATCAGTGCACAGGCTAGGAAAAAAAATAAAGCTTACCCCTTTTTTTCCCAAACCCAAACCTAAATGTTATGATAATTAACAAGTTGTTCCTGTAAATACCTGCTGCTGCATTTTTCCTCCATTCGTACTTTAAATAGGCAGCAAAAGCTGTGAGCCCAGCCCTCCTCACCAGCACCCACTCTGGATGGAGACCTGTAGGGTACTGTGATGGCCCCCACTGAAGTGGTCAATGACACTCGCTGGGGACATGGAGCGCAACAGAGAATGGGTAGTGCTTAGGACTGCCCCCATGAAGACCTGCGGCACTCTGCAGGCAACTCAGTCAACTCTCACCTTCTGTGCCCTCAACACTGAGTAACAGATCAAGCAATACTCATGTAGACCAAGCAATACTCATGATCATCTGCCTTTCTCCTGTCACCCAGAAGTGATCCTCCACTGTTGTCACCAACTCTGTCTGGTTTGTAACCAAATAAGCACAGACCAGAGATTTGGTACCTTCTGGGATTATGAGAGTTTGCTTATCACATAGTCCTCTGCAAGATTAAACACTGGGCAGTCATTATGGTCATTGTTATCTCAGCGCATGACAGACTTGAGAAACCTTTAGGGCATGAGGCAATTCAACTTCTCTATGAGGGATGCCAAAAAACATACACCAGATATAGACTTTTTGTAACCAGGAAGATCAAAGATCCAAAGCAGCGACCAAAGTGCGAAGGGCTCACAAAACCTAATTCCCTCTAGGGATATCATTAGCATTCGGGAGAAGCAGCGTGTTCCCCTGAGGATCCTACATGCGTTCCTGACAGTTAAGTTCTGGCCAAACTAACTCAATTTTATTCACAAGGTAATAATTTCCCCACACAATGGAGAGATCTGAATCAGCTGTCTAATGAAGGCATCTCACAGAAAGCAAAGCCAGGGACTGGGACCCGCAGCACACGCTCCCGAGCTTGTGCCACTTCACCACCTGGTGAAGCACCTCCTCTGCTCTGGACTGCCAAGCCCCTCACTCAGAGGGTAGGATATGTCCCCTCTAACTCAGACAGCTCCAAACTGAACATCTAATTTGGAGCTAATTGCCCCCAAAGAAATTATAGAGGCTACAGAGATGAGCAGGTGACTACAGCTGGTGACTCAGCCCATCCTAAAACATTTGTCTGAGAGAGGTCAGATAAATCACGGCCTGAAGGTGCCCATTTCTTCCTACAGGCTAGAAAGGAAGCCTAGGGTGACTAGCTGAGATCTGGATGACCTGTCCTGGATGGACACCTAACGTTAAGTGAGATGACATCTCCCAAGCAGCTGGTAGAAAGCTGCACATCACGTACAGGGACACGGCAGAAGTCAGCGCCCCAGCCACTGGCAAAGGAGCAGTTTATTTCTTCTGTCAGGACACAAATCACTTTGTTAAAATATGGACACATGACTAAAGCTTGTCACTACTGCCACTCCCCTCCAGAGCTCGGCATTAGAGTCTTCATAGACCCCCTCCTCTCTCTTAACAAATATTACGTTAAAACACAGTGAGGGAGACAGCTAGGAGTAAAGGATTGTGTCTGAAGGCACAGAAGCATGAACATGTTCCCCAGCACAGGGATGAGGTATTTATTTATATATAGTTGTAATCCTGTCATTAAGTGGGAGCAACTTGCTGGCTGCACATCCTCCTATTAATGGACATTGTCCCTCTTCTTCTCACCTGATCCTTACACATGCACCCCTCCCTGCATGGCTAACCCTTTACCTTAAACCATAAGAGGAGGTTTGCCTCAGCATCTTGAAGACCTAACAGCAGAAGAAAATACCGCATACTTTAAGCCTCTGAAGTAAACAGTCATCACTGGTAATTGGCCTGGTGTTTTCTGAGTGAAATACAAGTTGAAACATAATTCATCTTTTAAGTAATTTGGTGCCAAATCACCTAGAGGCCTATAAACTAGAGTGACAACCTGCTTCTTGGGTGCTGTTGCAAGAGGTAAACCTCACCATAACCTTCCATTTGCTTTACAATAATGCTCCTGCGATTGCTCTGCAGAAGTCTCCTTGTGCCTGTCTTGTTAGATTACCTAAAGATTCCTGTATTCTGCCTGAAAGACTGCGACAAATTGCACTGCATCAGGGATGTCCAAGAGAGAGGAAAATGCATTTCCAGACACTCTGGCCACAAAATTGAGACCTGATTTTTAAACATGAGCATATCAACAGGCTTTCCATCTCCTGTGCCAGCAGATTACTTGAGACTGGCGTGTCCATTCATAGTGTGGGCAGATACGCATCCAAGTACCAGCTTAAGCCATGGAACACCCACCAAAACTTCACTGTTGGCAACTTACTTGCTTGCTATGGAGCACCTAGAAACTTGTCTTATCTGACCATTCAAGAAATTAAGAGGGATCTCGCTGCTTTGTGCAGGAGATGTGGCCCTGCTGCATGCTCCATTCACTCCTGTGGCCCCACCATGACGTCTGGGAAGAGGGATCCTCCTTTATTCATCAGCACTTCATAGCAGAGGGCTGTGAGTATGCCCTCAGACTATGAGTTTGGACCCACGTTTCTCACTGTTGTCTTCTTGTCCACCCCCTCCCAGGCTAAGATTGCATGCAACAGTTCAGCAACGGTGCAGAAACAGAAATAGTGTCCCCTACAGCCTGGGCACCCACATGGGTGTCACACCTCTTTCCTTTCTCTCCCCCTCCATCCCAGGTGAGGACATACCCCTGACCTGCCCTCATTTTATCTGGGGCCATATCCCTGAGGCAGGGCACAGATTTTTGAGCTGCCAGTCAGTGGGACGGTTCTGCTGAAGGCACCTTAATGGTGTTCATCGGCTGGTCTGAATGCAAGACAGCATGGTGGCTGCTAAGCTGTGCAGGATACACAAGCAAAGCTGAAGAACGCACATGGAGAGGGGACTGCTGAGTTGATATCAGTTATCAACAGTTTAAACCAAAGGAAGGAAATCATCAGACAATCACACAAAAGGGCACTGCAAGGACAAGATGTAAAATTCCTAAGAGAAGCAGGAGCAGGACCAAGGTGCAGAAAAGGTCAGCCCTTCCCCACTTGCCTGCAGTGGTCTGTCTGACGGGGACCCACTGGGTGATGGAGCAGGGCTGGTGAGGGTATCGGGGCTTGGCCTCGCAGCGTGCTTACCCCAGCCCAGTCCTTAGCACGTGACAGCAAGTTATTGCGGCATGTGTCGTCCTGCTTTCAAGTCTCCAAGTTCAATGGAAGATTTCAGAAAGACAGCTCAGACTCACAAAGCCTCACAAAGGCTTCTGCTGCAGTGGGGCAGGGCATTGCCCTTTCCCTTGCCCTGTGATATCACCAGAAATACCAGTGCTCCTCCAGGCTATAGAGCTGTTAGCTCCGCAGCTACACATTGATTGTTTGCAGACAAAGACACGCTTAATTCCTGGCCACGAAGAAGAGCTGGTCCAAAAAGACCACCGAAGTCTACAGGAATTTTCTTTTAGCAGTGAGCTATAAATAAGACACTAAGCAGTCTTTCCTATACACACTGCATCCTAAAAGTGCCATTTATCAGCAAATAATAATCTCACTTGAAATCAGTGGGATTATTCAAGTGTACCAAAACAAGGCAATTTCAGAAGAATTAAGCCTAATTAAGGTACAAAATGATGAAGGTAATTTACAAATAACCAAGGCGGAAGGGGACGTGCTGTTCTGGTGGGAGATGTTTGCTTTATGGTTCTGTTATGCTCTGAGGCAAGAGATGGATTCTCTTCTGAGGAAGAGCTTTAAACTAGGGAAAGAGACAACAATTTAAGTGGGAATGGAGAAAGGAAACAGCAAGAATGTATATATATGGCACATACAGCATGTTTTTCTGTGTCCCATTATCTTTCATGGGCCTGTCTCATCTGGGAGGCTACATTTTCCATGATCCACTGCTTACCTTGTATGAGAGAGGGAAGGCTGGTGCGTGGCAGAAGACTCAGTTCAGCCATTTAACTTGGCCAGCCATGAGAAAGAAAGGGACCACCAAGGATCCAAATTCAGCTCACAGTTGTGATCCTTATTCTCAGGAAGTGAAAAGTATGGCCAACGTAAGATACCAAATGAAGCGTGAAAAACATCAATTATCTTTTGAAAATCTAGGCCTTATTGTCAGAAACTTTGAAAAAAAAATGCTGAAATACATGTTTTCCTGACACTAGGCAAATTCATGACAGTCACCCACATTGTATAATCAGAAGGTGAAATACATCTGAGTAACGTAAGAAAGTTTCAGAACAACACAATGTTCCCCAGATGTCTTCAGGCTCTACTAGGGTTTTATTTGGTTCCCTGAAACAAGGAGAGAAGCTTTGCAGGAAATTGAATTAACAGGTCTTAGCACCAAGCTTCAAATTTCTCCAAGTAGATGCTCAGTTGCCAGCTTCTGTTCTGCTTCTTCATACATTGGGGAAGTGATGGCAAAGAGCTCCTTTTCCAACATTTCCATTTGAGCCCTAATATCTGACACAGTGTTTTTCACAGCGTTCAGCTGCAGCTTCAATTCATTGTAACCTTCTTCAAAGGATCTGCTCACACTGTAGAGAATGTGACAGCCCTGTTCCTCCCCAAGTAGACGGTTCTCTTTCAGGAAGATGTGGAGGAGTTGGTATAAGTCCTGGAGAGCCCAGACGATTTCATACTCACCCTGCATGCTTGGGGCAGACTTGATCTTATTCTGGGTTGGAGTTCTGCATTTCTCTTTAGCTTCATGTTCCTGCTGGGGAGCTGGGCCAGGGTTACCTTCTTCCACAGCTGTAATGGTGTCAGTATCCTGCTGAAGATCTGAGCTGGCATCCTTGCTCTCTTCATGGACTGTGATGGCTTTTTCGTCTTTCCAGATGATGGGGACTCTTTTATGCTCCTGCTGTAAATCCTGCAAGACTCTGTTCTTTTCCTGGACTGCCTGGAGAGATTTGTTTCCTGGGCTGACCTGAAAGCCTACATTCCTCTCTCGGAAGAATGGGAATGGCTTATTTTCCTTCTGGAGGCTTTGCTGAATGGCATCAGTGTAAATAACCTGAACAGCCCTGTTCTGTGACTGGAGACATTGTAGAGATTTGTTTTCTTCCCAGAGCATCCTGTTCTCAATCCGGAGGACTTGGTTTTCCTCCCAGAGTGCCCTGTTCTCCTCCCAGATGCTCCACTCATTCTCTGCCTTCTTGCTAAAGAGTTTCCGGTGGGAAGCAATGGGTGGCTGGCAACAGATCTCATTCACCCATTTACCGTCAACAAAGACAAGCATGTCATCTCTCAGTTTCATCCGTGGGGTGATATATTCTATCTCAGGCTCTGTACGCTGGTTCGTCAGGTCAAAAGCAGACATGGCCTTTCTTTAGTGAATTGAAGACGACTGTGAGAAAAGACTTCTTCCGGGACTTCTGCAAGAGGCTACTGTCCACTGGCAAGGAGTAGGTGACACGGCAGGGATGGAGAAGCTTGATCGGAACTGAAAGAACAGGGAACAAAAATGCACAGAGTTACTGCCAAAATTCAAGGTCTGAATTAAAGTCAATTGGATGACAAGAACAAGCTAAGAATTTCTTTCCCACAGTCGACCGTGTTGCTCCTTTGACTCCGGAAGGTAAGGAATACACCAGAAACACAGTTTATAGAAGCTGAGAAAATTGGCATTGGTAGATAAAGCAGCTCTGTGGCAGCGCTGCAAGTTTTAGTATAAAACCTAGTCTCCCCTTCTGTCTCTCTACCTCATTTTTACAGACAAATAAGGGGGTAAGATGTGAAAGAATCTTGCACCTCAGAATAGCCCATTCCCAACTGAGTGACAGACGAATTGAAAATCGTTATGAGGCTGAAACCAGCTTTTCAAAAGTAAACATTTTTAAAGGATGACCGTGAAAAACTGGCCTCAAGAGCAGCTTTTTCTTGTTGATGCTCAGTAGCATGACACCACAGGCTGTCCACAGCCTGTCCACAGACAGGACACCACAAAAATGTGGTGGCAGTTGTGCTTTTTAATCTTAAAATCCACAGAACTGTGAACAGGAAGAGTGCTGAATGGTACAATATGCACAAATAATTAAAAATCCCAACCTCAGCCCCAGAACACTGGGACTAGGACAGCTCTGTTGCTCTTTGCATGTTTTTCTGACAAGTTCCCATCACCACAGTTCAAAAACTGTCTCAACCCATAGGTAATTCTCCATCTTTCCTTCTCATTTCTCCCTGATCACTCTTTTCTTTATATCCTTTGATAGCTCTATTATTTTTCTTGCTTTCTAGGCTTGCAATAGCGATTGCTTATCTCTTTCTTACAGTCTGTCTGACTCTTTTTCACATCACCAGAAAACTCATCTCTCTAAAATCCATACTGCTAGGCTGTACCTCCAATGCTTCTCATTGCAGTCACAGAAGACTCAGACTTATCTGCTCAACACCCTTCCTTCCTTCCTTCCTTCCTTCCCTCTGTCCAAAATGTTGCCACTTAAATCACCTGCTAGTCATTAAGTACACCTGGGCAAATGACGGATTTCAGTTTTTTTACATGAACAAAAGAGAAAAATGGCCAAAAAAGCCCCAATGTGGTTAATGCCAAAGACAATTTTATTTTCTGCAGTTTTTACCAAAATTAAATTTGTGTGATTTTCAAGATGAAGTCATTTGAACGGAGGGTGAATTATTTTTTATAACCAAATTGTTGGAGTTCTTAGGGTTTCTGTGCAGCGTTTCTAACAGCACAAATGTGCCTTTCTCTAGTAAAAAAAAAAAAGATGTTGGTTGTCTAATTTCACCCAGGTCTACCCCTTTTTCCCCCTGAGGTGCCTCAGCTTTCCTCCTGCCCCTTGTGAAACCCAGTTATGCTTTTCCATCAGTGAGGAGAGCTTTACCTTCATGAATTTTGTCCCCATGTCTCTGCCCTGAGTGTTAGGCATAGGGTGACAACCATGCACAGGCTCCTCATACCCTCCAGCTCTGCCATCACGTTGTACACCCCCTGCCCTGTTTTTGCCCTCTCCTTTCCAAAGCCTGCCGCTGCCCCCTTTCCCTGCCATCTCCGCCACACAGCACTGCATCTTCAGGCTGGGCTCCTCCAGGTTACTTCTGAGAGACAACATCCATAGATGCCTCCTTTGCCTCCTTCCTAAGTTTGTCCAAAAGCTCAGCAAATTATTGGTCACATTCAAAATCCAAAATCCCTTAATGCAGAAAAGAGCAATTGCAATACAGGTCTGTTTGCAGTAACACTTGATTTTACTGCAACAGGGTCTCCTGATTTTTAGGGTTGTCTCCTGCATCACCGTCTGGTTTATCTCACATCAGACTCGTGTTTTCACAATATTGTTCGTCTACTAAAAGGAATTTCCCCAAAAACTCCCAGTTTTGAAGTTTTTTGTTTCTACTTATGCCATGTTCAGAGCCATATTTCACTCCTTCCCTTGCACCCTCTCCCTCACAGCCTTTACAACCCATCCCATTCCCTCGGGGCATCCCAGTCCCAGAATTTCTATGGTCAGCCCCAGGATGGGGAGGTAAATCAGCCACAGGGGGGACTGACCTCTGCGTGTCACAGGCAGGCAGCTAGAGTTGTTAAAGTCACTTATATTTAAAGTGTTTATGTGGCATGTTTTCAGGATAAACAGAAACGTATAATATATACGGCATTGAAGGACGTCATCTCGGGGACAATTAAATTTGACAGCACCTCTGTCAGCTCTTTTGCACTGCCGGGGAGAGAGACATCGACCCAGGCTTCAGAGAGGCGCTTCCACTTCTCCCACCTCCTGTATCGTTTCCCAACATCTCTGAACTAAATAATCCCAGGAAATGCTGGGCAGCTGGGGTGGGCAGGCAGGGCAGCCGGCTGGGGGGAAGCCACACGAAATCGAGCTGGGATGGGTAATTCGGCAGCCCTAAATTACGCCCCGGCATGTGCTCACCTACTCACCAAGGCCGGTGGTCTTCCCTCTGCCTGCACTCCTGCCAAGCAGCTCACTCTGAGGTCCTGCTGCTGCCGGGGTGTCCGTGGCAGCAGGGGACAGAGGGGACCCACTGTGATGCGAGCGCTGGCAGGAACCTCGCCCCAGAACCAGCCCCCGGCTCTCCCCATGGGGGCTGGGAGCTCCTGCGCATCCTCCTCCTACCACCCCCTTCTGCGCTCCTTCCCCGCTGGCCTCCGAGGACTGTCTCTGATTTTTTCCCAGCGTTGTGGTTTTGGGTTATTTCTCATGGAAATGACCTTTCTGGTAGCTCAGCTCTCTCATGCCCTTTCCTGAACCCAGACTTCCCGATCTGCCTTTGATGCTCATAACTGAAAGCCATTTGGGTGGATTCTTTCTCCATCACACCCTCTTAAAACAAACTTTGGTTTTATTCCAAATCTTTGAATTATATTTGTTGCTGAACTGATACTGATATATTCAAAAATCACTTCCTTGTATATACTATGAGACCTGAAGTTATTTTCCAAGGACAAGTTGGGTTTGGAGCTTTTCTTTGATTATAAAGTTAAGAGCAGACTATCACTGAACCCTATTAAGAAGAAAATAGAATATGCGGGGCATTCATGCAATGCAAGATGCATTGCAAGTTTAGATATTATTTGTAGCAGCTATTCCCACTTCCATGTCTTTACATTTCTAATGATCTCATTCTCTTTCTTATTTGCTACATCTTTCAGATGTGGAAATATTTTTTTCTAATCAGTGTTCTTGAATAATAAATACAGCAGTTAATTTCTTTTCCAGTGAAAATTACCAACTTGACATCGGCCTCAAGGTGACTGTTATTGCTTTAGGAAGTTGGAGGTACAGTTCAGCTTTGGTGTTATGCAAAGATGATAAACTCAGGTGTAAAATTCTTCTCTGTAATTTCTCCCTCACTTATATTTAATCTCAGACAACAAAAAAAACCATCACAGGTTACTATGGCAACTCCCCAGGGAGCACTCTCCTCTATTCGAACTCCAAGATCCCGCAAAGGAAAGCAGGAAATGTCCTCAAAAGAGAAAGAAAAAGATACCATGGGTTGCTTGTGCTTGGCTTTCCATCAGATGGGAATTTAAGGGTGCTGCCCAGGTACAGCAGTTTTCAGGAGAAATTACTTAAATGGCCGATCTAAACTTCTGAAGAACTGAGGCTGTGGACCACTGAAACAGACCTTAGATGAACACTTTCAGGTCTAAAAGCTGACTGGAAACTGCGTTAATAGAGACAAGCGCAGCATAGGACTGATCAGCAGACAAAGCCTGCTGAATCCAGAGCCACTGAGAACTAAGTTAGCAGTGTACCTTTGCCTTTTCTTATGCAATATTTTCCTTAAAGTTGG
Source organism: Dromas ardeola (assembly GCA_013398915.1). NCBI lineage: Eukaryota > Metazoa > Chordata > Aves > Charadriiformes > Dromadidae > Dromas > Dromas ardeola. The sequence goes on from VYZM01018302.1 coordinate 170,697, forward strand.
ATAAAGTTGTTTTGGCAAGTCATTTATTTGCTGAAAAGTATAATTTCAAATACTAATATATTTGTATCAAATTTAGTGAACACCGTGAGGTGTGTATGCGCGTACTTGGAGATGTACATCAGAATTGGAAATGCTGCAACAGCTCGCTGCAGATTTTTTTATAGCAGCTACACTGTTTTCTGAGCTGGACTCTCAAAAGGACTGAGTTGTCATTCACAGGATTACAAAGGCAGAAATAATGCTGAGTGTGTTCCTCTCCCTTCCAGGAGAAAAGTAACCCCTGCTCGGTAAGAAGGGTTTGAACTAACTTCCCAGCTGAGCGCTTTGTCCACAGCTTCAGACTACTCAATTTCTCCAGGTGAAGCTATTTCACTATACAAAGAATTAAATATTAATTGGAACCAAAGCCATATGCCGCATCCTACCTGCACATCTTCCACCAGGCTGTTCAGCTGACCTTGCTGTCCTTCTTCTCAGCGATTATCTCGTTCTGGAAAGGATCCAGTGGGAGAGAGTGGATGATCCCACACGTATACACAATATTTTCCACTTTGGAATCTCAGCTCCATGCTGGGCTGCAAAAGGTCACTACCCAGTGATGGGTTGGAAATGGAGGGGAGAGCGAGGGCTGAACTGCTGCTTTGAAGACCTTGCAAGAAGGACCCTGGAGACCTCATCCCATCCTCCTTCCCATTGGGAACAGTGGCATGTACCTACAGTAAATCTGAACCCTTCTCTTCCTTTGCTTGACCTGCTAAAGTACCTGAAATCAGAATAATCTGGGGTTTTTTAGTAAAAAAAAAATGTAGTAGTTTTTTTTAGTAAAAAAAAAAATGTTTCTTTGAACTTGGAGCATCTTCTCTCTTTTTCTCTTTATTTGATAAAACTCAAGGCATCCACTGCCACTTTCCACCACTCCAATTCCATTTGTGCTTCTGATACAGCAGCCTTTGTTCATGTCAGCACAGGCTGGTCTCACCGCACTCATCTGCTCTTCTCCAGGGCATTATGCCTGGATGCAAATCCCACTGAGTCACTAAAAAGATTCTTGCATATTTGTGTGATCTTGAATCATCTCCTGACCTAAATAAGTGGACAGGGAGTAAAAATAATGTTTTCTCAGTTTTTGATGCAGTGAAGTGTCTGAAAGGAGAAGTGGTGATTTCTCAGCATTGTATTCTGCCCAGGAAGAGATGAGTGCACTTGGTCAACAGTGTAAAAATCAGTAATTAAAGCCTTCAGAGAAGGGTTTTTTTCAGACAGATAAATAGCTTGAGGAACGCACCTATGCCACCATCTATTTGGACTAATTGTCCTTTCAGAGACAGCATCACAGCACTGCTGCCGTTGTGCCTCAGTGTAGCCCTCACGTGCAAAACACCAAACTCTGCACACTCATGTCAACACCAGCCAGGCTGGGTCAGCTACGAGCTGAAATGAGAGGTGGAAACATCTACTTTTATACCTTTCTTCTGGTCCTAGTTTCATTTTAGACATTGGGCAAGTCATCTGTTCCCACACCCCCATTTCCTCAGGTTCCCAGTGAGTTTGGGTTACTGACTTTCTGGTGCAAGCTGTCAAGAGAAATTAGAGTCACAGAACCATAGAATGGTTCAGGGTAGAAGAGACCTTAAAGACCATCTAGTTCCACCCCCCCTGCCATGGGAAGGGACACTTCCCACTAGACCAGGCTGCTCAAAGCCCCATCCAGCCTGGCCTTGAACACTTCCAGGCATGGGGCATCCATCCAAATTAGTTCTTACTTTAAAGTACTTCGAACATGAAGAGCACTCCAGTAAAGAAACCCACTCTTATTTATTCACAGGATTGTAATATACACATCGCTTACAAACTGAAGCAAAACATTTGCCTTTTCCTAGTAAGTGACATCTTACAGAGATGTAAGGCTTTGTATTGTTCCACCTTAGATCTCATTCCCACCTTGCTTTCATTCTACTTCAGCTATGAATATTTTAAAAAACATACCAAGCCCATGTACAGTCTCTTGGTCAACTCTAAGCCGTTGTCTGTCAATGCTATTCCTTTGTGCTGTATCTCTGTGATATACTGCTTGTGAGCCTTGCCGACAAAATACCCACAGCCCCATTACTGTGTCACTCTCCTACTTCCGTCTGGCCAAACTTTACAGCGCACTCTGTGTTGCTGAAAAAGCCCATTAGTTGTTTATTGTTGATTAAGTACTAGCAGCAATAATCACCAGTGCACTTGTTTTTGTGGGGAGGGCAGAGGCACACTCACCAGGGGCGATGGAGGTGCAGAGCTGACGTTGCATCCAAAGGAGTTCTTTGATGTCCCCCTTCACTGGGACAAATTGGATGGGTACAGCTACCTCAATGTGCCACGTGTGACCATGGGGTATCCCATGTGGACTCCAAGGGTCACTCCCAGAGACAGGCCTGACACCAGGCTGTGCCAAACCTGCTGGCCCTGATCTCTGATACCCACAAACCCCAAACCAGACTTGAGTACTTGGTGGCTCATCAGTTAAGTGATGCTCCAGCTCTCATTACCGCACTGATTAGGTCTCTGCTGACTGGAGGAGAGCTTAAGTGCTTCACTGTGCTGTAGGCACATGTAGACATCTCAAAGTAGGTGCCTGCAGTTTGGAGGTGAATCCTTCCTGGCCCGCACTGTTGACGGACATGGTGTGCCACCTCTTAAAGACGTAGCTATCTCTACCTGCACTGACTGTAGAGCTGTCTGCAGTGGTTAACCTCCTCGATTAGGTGGCTAAAACGGAGCCTCACATCCTAGCAGAGCCCTCCAGCTCAGCTTGGCTCACACATACACTCTGCAAGGGAAGGTGCTGCCCGGCCAGCGACTGCTGCATGGCTGGGGATGCCTCAGTGGGATCAGCCTGGCAGAACCAAAAGACTCATGTTAAAAATAAGCACCCTCTTCCCAGGGATTGCAAAAAGCCATGTGCAAAATCCCTGTCCCTCACAGGCATCAAGAAGGAGACTGCAAAAGTTTTGGGGCCAGGGGGAACACTAAGGAATGTTCCATTTCATGTGCAAGGGCAGGAGCTGAGCATCTCAATGAGCGGAGGAGACCACAAGAGCACAGACTTGAGCTGTGATGTCCTGCGAACAGTTACGAAGCTTGGGAGTTGAGGGCATTTCGGCTCATTCTGAACGCAGGGTTCTTCCACATGACAAGTCTCGCTGGGTGAGAGGAAAAGTCAGCGGCTCCGTTCCTGATTGACAGGGAGAAAATTGAGGGTTCAGGCTTATTAAACAGTCTCTAATAGTGATTTATGGGGTCCTGTACATTTTAATCTAACAAAAAAAAAATTAAAATCATCTAATTAGCTAAGTGTGTAATCCTGTATATTAATTGTCTATTAGCCACTTCTTAATTATAATTGAATGCTTATAAAATAACATGTGATGGCCACGTAGCACCAATTTAAGTCATTATGAGACTAGCTCCTGCTTTAATAAGGATCTGTTTAACTGAAATCTAACCATTTCATTTTATTTTAAAAGCTGTAAAGAAGAGGAAGTTAAGATCTTAAAAAATTAGAATCCCATTAGGATTTACTAGAAGCTATACTATAAACAATGCTACACAAAGAATCATGAAGGCAACGTAAAAAATCCATTCCGTTGCTAACCCAGATGATTAAATGGCAGAGCACGGTGAAAAACTACCAGGGGAGGAAGATGTATCCCATTTAGAAACACTGGCAAGCTCAGGTATTTCCCATCTCTTGACTGTTTGACTTTACAGCCTTAATGTTCAACTGACATGTGTTTGTGCATGTGCATTTTCTGACATTTTTAGAGACATGAACTGAGAAAATTTGATTATGTACAACAGCATTGATCTCTACACGTCACCAGCAGGACTGGTAACATCTCCACAATTTGAATTAAACAGGATGTATTTGCAATAGCAATAATAAGTTATTTTTTTATACACAAAGCCATGCTATAGGGAGACCGTATGATGCAAGGAGATAGTTGTACTGTCCTTGGGTTTCACAGGTATGTGCTGACTACCAAGGAACCTGGAGACCCCAAAACACTAGGTTTGGATCTGTGGAATGGATAGGATTTCCTAGTAGTTCTTCACCGCAGGCCGGCTCCATCAGCTGCTCTGTACCTCTTCTCTGTCTTCTCCAGCCACTGTTGGTCCTGGTTTCTTTCTCCAATTCCTATAGCTCACGAAACAGGATAGCATCCTAGAGATGCCATTTCCAAAAAGGATGAGTATGTAGGGTCCCACTCTCCCTCCTGTGATTTTATACAGACTCTTCCCTCCCTTCCTCATTACTCATGCTTCATCCTTCAAGAAATTATGAAATAGCCTACTTGGCGTTGCACCCACGCTCTAACGGGCAAACATTCATGGGCTGTGTACAACTCTCTCGGTCCTTACAGGCATGCAAAATTTGTTCTCCCATTTTGTTACCACTAGATCTGTGGGGGCAGACTTCTAACAGGTCACAGGACCCACCTGGTAATCTTTTTAAAAGTCATATTTGGCTTTCAGAAAACACCTTCTACCTGGTGGGTTTCTCTAATGGCAGCTTTGTCCACACCCAGCTCCAAGGACTATCCTTCCACGGCGTTTTTGCCTGCTGCAGTTCCACCCAGATTTTGACTGGAGCTGATGGGTTTGTTCAAAACAAGCATCTTATGAAAAATATTAATAGCCTGAAGAGTCTCTGAAGCGTATTGCTGGACAGTGTAGGTTTGCCAAACTACATATGCAAAAAAGCACGGGGGAAAAAAGGGAATATAGGCTCATAATGAAACTTCAAATGTGGAGTGGTGCTGAAATGAGACTATTTCAAGCTCTGTGGAGCCACCGGTTTACCTTTTCTAGCATGTATCATGCTCTGATGGGCCACGGCATGCTTTGCTTAGGGGAAAACAATTTTAATACCTGTTCATCTCAGGGTTTAAATTGCTGCTAGAGGACTTTTTTTAACGGTATGCCAGAAGAAGAGAGGTTTCAGAGATAAAAGAAGAGAATAAACAGTCAGATCCCAGGTACTATTGTTAAGCTCACCTAGGAAAAGTTAAACGGGCATTGTTAGAAATGTTATGCAACCCCTAGGAATGATTTTATGCCAGAGAAGCAGCTCCTTTTACCCATTTCCCTCAACTTTTAATCTACAAAGTCTGTCCTGGGGTGACTGGAGGTTACAACAGTTACCTGGTCTTATAAAACTGCTCGCTAACATCTGTGAAAATCTGGGGTCACTGTCTGTCCAAGCGCTCCGTGGCAGCACTGGAGAAATAACTGGAACCAAAACATACATCCACCCAGAAAAATTCCATGAGAAAGAAATAGGTTAAACTGTATTCATATGTGTCCAGAGGATATCATTAACATTAATGTAGTCATAAAGCAGCACCTGCTGGCTCAATGCAGCAGATCTTTGCCTACTACCAATTAACTCTTCAAAAAATAATTGAGAACAGTTTTCCCCCTTCTCACCCCAAGCACAATAACTTGTTTCCTGCTAAGCATTATTAATTATAATGTCCCTGCTGCTTTGTCTCGCTCAAATGAACAGTTCCGTCAGTGGCATAAGCTTCATAGTAAGGTATATCTCAGCAGGAGCAAGTATGGAGTTACTGGGCTTTAAAAAATATTACAGTACTTTTTATTACTATTGTTGTTTCTTACTTGGTGTAGCAATTTCACTCTTAACCATCCAGAAAAAAAAAACAAACACAGACCTCAGCTAGGTGTAGGGACAAATTCCTTGAAGATGTTCACATTACCGTAATGTCAATGATTCAGTGAGCAAAGTCTGAGAAGAAGGGGCAAGGTGTGGGATGGGATGGGATGGGGAAGAAACACTCCTCAAACACAGCTGTAACCTTGTCCTGCATCGCTAAATGTGAACTGCAGTCAGATTGCTACCACAACTGATGGGAAGAATATTGGAGGTGACCCTACCTCTGGGCCAAGTGTAAGGCTCTGTGACCGTGCAGTTACACATTAGCTGTGTGCTACCAGCTTGCACGTGTCATTGGTCTCCTCCAGTGGCCCTTTTACACCAGCTCTTCTCCAGTGCACTCAAGCGATGGCAACCATCTGTTGTGCAAGTTTTCTGATATGGTGGGCCTGGGGTGCAGAACACCATAAGCATACTGTCCAACAGGTTCACATGTGTACACAAGCTTTGGATCTCTGATTTACAGTGTAAGGGACGCTGTCTCTTCTGCAAGGTGTCTCCTATAACATAAGTCATGTTATGTGTCTGAGCTGCCATCCAAGTTGGACACCACACGGCATCACTCCTGGTCTGAGCAGTGCTGGCTGTGCCAGAAGCAAAGCTAAGCCTCTTCTGCTTGGGGAAAACACAGCTCATCTCTTTCCAACTGTAAGCAGGGATGAGGTGGCAGAAATACACGAAGCCCTTTAAAATATTTTGCATGGTATTTAACCTGAGCATTGTGGTAGAAACCATAAGCCACCCGGACTCTCTATACAAGATAAACATACAGTATGTGACAGTCTGAAACATTAACTGCAACAGCATTTTGCGTAATACAAACACTGAGGTTACACATTGTGCCGATATCACTCTTCCTATCTTACCAAAGTCACTTTCTGCACAGACTTTCTGCACATCAGGAATATGACTTGCTGTTTATACTTGTCAGTGCGTTGCAGGTGTCACAGGCCAAGTACCATGGTGCTCTCTACTGAATGGACAAACACCAAGGACGCTGGTTTCCATACGTATAATAGAAAGACAATAATGGGTTGATAGTTCCTGTCTAAAGCCAAGTTGTCATTAGTCTATAGCTTGTGGAAGCTGCACAGCAGCTCCTCTAAATGTGTACCTGCTTGCATGTTTATTCCCAAGTTTGAACTGCTAGAAAAGAACAGTTGCCCTGGCTGCAGAATCTCTGCAAACCTTTCTTTATGAGACAGCAAAGTCTTTCCTGAGCCGTGAAATGCTTTGTATTATTAGCTGCTGTGATTGTCACATCTTAGGTATCTAACAAGGTACCTGGAGACTGTCCTCCTATTTCTGGCAAAGATTTCTACCTGACACTAATAAGAAGACAGAATCCCAACACCACTGTTTCGAAGCAGAAAGGGGCACTCCAGTGACCTGGGAGGCCTCATCTGAAATGACTGAACCAAAGCCTGTCATAAGCTTACAGACAAGGTACATGTCATCAGCCCGTATCTCCCTCACCTTCCACCCCAATGCTGATTAATTTCTACAAGTCTCATCCCAGGAACTGATGAATGACAGAAAAAAAGATATTTCTGTGGCTTTCAGGCCAATTTTTTGCACTGCATCTTTATCTGCTTTGCCTGATTGATCAAAGATACCATTATCTGCTGTACTCTACTCATTGACTAGGTTCAGCCTTGCTAACCCCAAGCCTTCAACAGTCATAAAACTTGCTAAAAATAAAGACAGTTCAAAAAATAAAAAAAAAAAAAATAAAAAAAAGGGGCGTTCTTTTTATTTGACATCTGGATCTTTATAGAGGTCAAATTTCCTTTTCACCCCTGGGAGACAGAAAGTTACTTTCTTTCTGATGACAGCAGATGCTCTCTTGCAAATAAAGAGACATCTGCCTAATTATTTGTCTTTGTTATGTCATATTTACTTTTGCTCTGTGATTTTTTTTTCCCAGAATGTGCTTTCTTGTTATATAGTGAGTGAAAGACCACACTGTGAGCATCTATTTCATGAAACTCTGCCTCAGAAGAGAAAAGCAGACAGACGACTAGGCAGCTAGCTACCTCCAGCTCCTCTGGCCAGAGGGATTACTAGTAGCCCTTACAGTCCTATTGGTTCTGTTACTTGCCACAATCTCCATTTCTTTCTCTTTGCACCAGCTTCACCCTACCAAAAGCTGAGCCCTTAGGAACCATCTCCAACCATCTCCCCTTACACCTACATACAAGCCTCACATTTCCTCTTTTGAGGAAGCCCCAGGCAGTACTGCTTAAAGGCAAAAATTTGCATGCAATAAACACGTTTGAGCAAATGAGACCAGAAATTGCTCACCACATTGTTCAACCATGTCATTTCTGATGCATGACTGCCACCAAAACACAGGCAATACCTAGGTGATGGCTAGGGCTGATGGGCAGATCTCCTGGGAGGCCTGCTAAAGAAACTGCATCTGAGATATAGGGGAATGTTAATATCGAGTGAAATCGTATCCTTCCATGGGATACCTGTGTTCTTAGGGAGGAAAAATACATAGCACTGGAAGTACAGACTCTCACAGAAATATGAAGCAGCATTTCCTCTAAATTATACATATAAACCACCAATACCTAAGAAGTAATATCACACACCTTTTTTTTTTTTTCTTCCAAATGACAGAATCACTGAAAAACTTCCTAAGTAAAAAAAAGGCAGATACGGTAACAAGAGGTGAACTAAAATGTGGTCTGACCATGAAGTTTATTAAAAAGATACTTGTTTTAAATGCCCTGTCACTTGCATATACATATAAAATAAATGATAGAGAGAGTGCCGCTTCATTATGCTGACATCTTTTTCTAGTGCGTCTGAGAAACCACAGGTACAAGTTCACATACATGTCACTGCGTAAAGTGCTTGTGGTAATCATTTTCATGGGGAAAAATAAGCACTCGCAGGATCATATATTTTATGTCGTAACTTTAGTTAATGCACACATCAATCAGATTGTCAAAGCTGTTTACAGCCTATGCCTGGATATTTCCAGCTTTTGACATGTTATGTCAAGGAGAACCAGAATCCTTGAAACATAATTTTGTCACTCTCTCTGCTTACTCCTTTCTTCCCATCTTCAATTTCCCTGGCAAACTCTTTATATCATTTGCAGCTGCTTCAGAATCCCACAGCCATCAGCTCATTAGCAACATCAAGATCATATTCTTCTTCTTCTGGGAGACTCCCCTGGGTTTCCCACAAAACTTACAAGGGCCAAGATTTCCAATATTTAGGTGGGTTCAGCTGCAACATCCTTCTAACCTAAATTGCTCTGTTACTCCTTTGCACATTGCGTTAAAGTCTAATTTCTTTCATCCAATTCCAAGGATGTACCATTCTTCATTCTTGTTCTTTTTCTTCATTTTTTTTCCTTTTGCATTTGATACCTGTGTGTCTGGAAAGTCATCATTTGCTGATTATGAGCTATGCCTCTTCTGGGGTTTGGCCAAAGTTTAGAACTAGCCTAAGATATAATAGTCCCGAAAGAGAGTGTGAGAAGGAAGAAGGGTTGGAGGATCTATATTTTCTCTTGTGAAAATTGAAAAGTCTGGAATTAGAAATGACCCTTTCCTCTATATTTTTGCCCAGACTAAAATCACAGAGAAATCCACAGTTTTATCTCCATGCATACCATGTGTCACATAACAGGGACTCTAGAGTCGAGTGCTTCAGGCCATAAAGACACAGCGCTCATTAACCAAGTGAGTACCAGCACAGAAGATTTTGAGGAACATCCATTGAGAAGAGACAAGCCCAGATGTGCTTTACACCATCACCAAATGAGGTTATCGCGGTCTGATGGACTGTCCTTAAGAGACAGGTGCTGGACTTGACAACAAGCCCGCGAGAAATGAATAGGTGCAATTTATTCAAAGGACTGAATATCTCATAGAAATGGGTAGGGGGAAGGGAGGAAAATGCAGGAGAGGGTGCGAGAGGGGTCAAAAGCAGACGAAAACTTGTGCGGGCAGCTGCAGCATAAAAAACCAAACCAGTACTGCCCTGAGACCTTGGTCATAAAGTTTAATGGCTTGTTATCTTTACAAAGCCTTCAGCAACACAGAAAGAAGTGCCTGTTTCCCCTCACTTCACATCTTTACTGTTGGATGCTTTCTTTTCTCTCTCTCTCTCTCTCTCTCTCTCTCTCTCTCTCTCCATTTTAGTCTAAACAATATATCTGGTTTGAATGCCACTATAAAGCAGACTGTTAGCAGGGACAGAGGTGCGTGCCGACTGGAAACGGCCCCGCTCCCATTCCTTCCCAAGGTCGTTCCCTGCTAGCCACACATGAGGACAATGAGCCTGCGGCTCCGTGATCAGCCACAAGCATGCACCAAGAGTAGCAAAGGGACAACATGTCCCAGAAACTTGCTGGGATGCGCCTGAGTGCAGCAGGATCTCAAGCCTTTGAGGTGTTGTCAAGCGTTGTCTTCCTTCAAGACATCTGTTAAACACTAGATGATAGAATGCCCTGATAGGTTTGCATGAAGGGCATTGTGAGCCTGACTGACAGACCGATGGGATAAAGACGTCAGAAAAACATTCAAAGTTTAGTTTCAGAAAAAGTCGAGAAAAGCAACCACAAAGCCTTCCAAATCTTGCTGCAAATAGGCTTTCCCAAGGATTTAATGGGGGGAAAAAATGTGCAAATTCCAACAGACCCCATTTTAAGTCACATTAGCAATTTGAGATGCTTCGTCATTCTCTACACTATACGAACTGCAGACTTTTTACTTCCCAGACTCTACTAATAACAAGCCCTGTAATTAGGTGTTGTCTTTTGCAATCAGCACTACATCTTTCTGTTCATAGGAGAAAAATTGTAGGGTGAGAGAACCACTCAGGAGCGTAGGAAAGAGCTGTCACCGTTGTAGTATGACTGGATAACAGTTTCAGAAAAGTTATTAGAACAGTTCCTTAATTTCGGTATGTAGCATGCTAGTAAAAACACTCTTGTTCATTTGCCTGTCTGATTGAACCCAACTCAAGTTTTGGGTTCAAATTCCTTCTCTCAGCCTGCAGTAGTTAAATAACACATTTCTTCTGATTTCCTCCTCCCCCGTACCCATGAGGCGTTTTGCCTGAACAGCTGGCCGCAGATGGTTCTCGCTCATTAGTGCTGGTCGAGATTTGCTTTTGAAGTTTGATATAGCAAGGCGATGTAGAAAGACATGCTGGAGAGATGTTGCCTGGGTTTCCACTCTCCTGTTTTTCCCTAGTTTAGGAGTGAGAATCAGACCAATACCCATGTAGTTTGCCCGTTTCTGTTCTTCGATTTGCAGTGAAGTGCCCAGTTGTCAGCAGGCAAGAACCAGGCTGTTATGTGACTGTCTTGGAAAGTGTTGAGTAGCAGCAGCAGGAGGCTTCAGTCTAAAATCTTGGCCCATTGAAGTCACAACAACATTGAGTGTGACAGGGATTTCACATCGAAAGGTAGAGGCATTTTGCCAGTCTTATTATAGCCATTAGAAGCGAAAGAGCACAAATGAATTCAATTACGTTGCCCCCAGTAAGGCAAAAGTCTGCTCTTCACTGTCTCACACCGCTGAGCTCACAACAATTCCATGAACCATTCTGGTGAAGTTCCTCTGAACCTGCTTTTACGTCTGGAGAACTGAATTTCACCACTAAGTTGCCTTGGACTACATTTTTAAAATGAAATTCACGCCAGTGCAGCATCCCGTTCTTCACTCCAGCAAACCTGTCTCTGGAGGAAGGAACGACAGGTCTCGGACATAATCTTCTGCCCAGCACTTACCCAATCGTCTTTTCATCTCTGAGGTTTCCAAAGCCAGGAGGGTTATTTTCAGAGCCACACGTATTAAAATTAATGCTAAATCAAAAGGACTGCCTGCCGCGGGGCTTGATTGGATTTGGACAAAGAATGTCGCTTTCTGAAGTCAACCCGCGTGTAGATCATTTTTTTCACCACCTAATCATGATTGTGAGAACGTAAATCATGCGAATTACAATGAGCCGGGTTGATGAATGTGCACCACAGGAACTCCAGCTACAATCCCCTTCGAGGTCATCCCTGCAGAAAGTCCTTTCCTAGGGCTGGGGTTTCTACTGCCTGGCACATCCACTCTTTAGCTACGCTTGGTTTTTTTGGGGGGGATGAGAAGGATACCACCTTTGCTTCTGTTTTGTCTATAACCTGTCTCTCCTTTTAACTGGAAAATGAAGCCTGCTAAGTGTCTTTGCAACAAAGGCTTCCTGCAATTTTTTTTCATTCACTTACAACCGTGCTCTTCATAATTGGATGTAAAGCAAAAATCCTCAGGAGCACAAGAGTGAAGTCCGCAAGTGCATGGGAATTCAGTCCTCTCAATATTTTTGTTTAGCATTAAATACTTCATGCAAAAATAATGACTTTGACTCCCGAGGCCTTCCCTCTCTTATCTCAAAAACTGTTCGTACACATGCTCTGGGTTCTCTATGCAAATATAAAAAGGGGATTAAGTTGTATGTGTAGTAAATCCTGCTTTTACATTAAATAGGTAAGAACTAATGGAAAGCCTTTGGATTAAAAATAGGTCCCTGTTTGTTGAGCAGACTAAAGCATTCTTTCCTCTGGCTGCCCTGCCATGCAGGAATTGACTTTTTCCTAGTGAGAAATTTGAGTCAATTATAAAATCTATAGTATATTAGAGGTATGTACTGTACAATACATGATTTTGTTTTAAATTACTGTATATTAGGGAATGCCCCCTGCCTCCACAAAAACAGTCTTTGTTTTGCAATGGAAAGCCGAGCCCCAGCCCCCATCTGACAGCACCATTGCATGAGAAACTTCCACATCCAGGTGCCCTTAGGGAAATTCTGGGGACACAAGGTGAAAATCTAAATCACAGCTGTCTGGGAGAGGGGGTGAGCCCCTGGCCTCAGACATCATGTCTTTGACCATCATCTGGTGATTTCTCCCCACCCTTTGCAGTGGGAGCTGGGAGGAGGAAAGCTCCTCCAGCACCACTGGCCCTTTAGCCGCCAACTTATCAATTGTAAGTTCTCAGATCGCACGCAAAGGTCAAACCCACTGACATTTTGGTTCAATTTTTACCGCCCGTCCTGCAAAAGAGGAAAACCAGGCTGCGGCATTGAGCCGAAGGACACGTAAAGCAGAGGGCTCAGTAGGCAGTCCAGCTGTGCGGCCACTGACCTTGTCACGTTTTGTTTCACCTATTGTCATTTGTTCCCTTTAAAACAACAAAAAAAACCCACATCAAGACACCACAAAGCACAAGGCAAATTCCTCTCCGTGTGTTTTGTAAGGTCATCCCCCGGGCCCACCACAAGGATGTTCGCCAGTGTGGAAAATATCCCGTAGGGACTCATGGAAGGGTTCAAAGGAACCAGCTGCAAAGGGTAAATCACAGCTGGAGGCAGCAGCGATGGGGCCACAAACTTCCTGACAATACCAGTACATCTCCCATCTGGACTTTAGCAAGCCCTCCCTTTAAACATAGCTTTCCTTTCAAGAAATCTCTGAATGAAATGAAGAAGCAGCTTTTGCCTGAGTCATCGGCCTTTGCCCTTTCAGCTCAGACACTCAGCTGCCAGAATAAGAAGCAACCCCTTTTCACCTCTGGATGCGGTGAAAAAGGTGTATATATATGAGACACCTAAACCACACCAAGCTGGAGAGCCCTTTTTGAGGACAGCAGAGGTTTCTAATTCACCCTGCACTCTGACAGCTGATGGGGTGAAGATGATGGTGTGCTGGGGACGGTGAGGGCAGCTCATGCCAAAGAGGGCTTGGGATGCAGCACATGGCAGAAAAACACCAGCGAGGGAGCTCTCGAGTGCAAACTGTCCCCTGTGACTGAGATGGATGGGTCCAAGCGTGAGATGCCCAGGGTCTCCTTATGGAGGAACACACAAGGGTAATCCATCTGCCTCCCCTTGAGGATTGCCTGGGGCAAGGTGTCTTAGGTGATGGTGGTACCAATCTTCCCCTGTGACAAGCTCGCAGGTCGGCATCCCACTCCCAGCAAGCCGGGAATCCCTGACCTCTCTGGACATGGTCCTGCACATCTTCCAGCCCTGCAAGTCCCTGTCTCCTCCATCCCCCAAGCCCTGCACCAGGGTCCCACAGCCCTGCCAAAATTTCCAGGGAGGGTTCTCTCCCTGGAAGGGAGAGAATCTGCAACCTGGCAGGAGCCCTCATCTAACTGCCTGCCCTGTTGCTACGGCCCTGGGAACCAGGACACCAGTGGCCAGAGAGAACGGGGGGACAATGGGACAAAGGGAAGAGGTCCACCAATCCCCAGGACCACTGAGGACCAAGAGGGTGTCCTGAGCATCTCCCCACCAGCAGGTCTCTGCCTGTTCCTTGTGGGGCCACAGAGGGGTGGTTTTCTCTCCTGCTCTCCTGGTGAGGTAAGCCTATCCTGGGATGCTTGTCCAGGGTTTTAGGTGGGGGGAAAAGCTTTGTTGGATCCTTCTTGTGGCTGTCAGATGCTGCTTTACCATTTCCTTGTTTCCTTGTTGTTTTCATGTTTCCTTGCTGTTCCTGTTTTTGTTTCTCTCCTCCCCGATTTTCTCTTTCTCCCAGGAGATGAAACCTGCATGAAAACCCCCAGCACCATAAGAGAGTTATGGAGGGATGAGGAGGAATCTGGCAGGGCAATGGACGAGGGGCAATGGTTTTAAACTAGAGCAGGGTAGGTTTAGATTAGACATTAGGAAGAAGTTCTTTACAATGAGGGTGGTGAGGCACTGGAACAGGTTGCCCACAGAGGTGGTGGAGGCCCCATCCCTGGAGATATTCAAGGCCAGGCTGGATGAGGCTCTGAGCAATCTGATCTAGTTGAAGATGTCCCTGCTTACTGCAGGGGGGGTTGGACTAGATGACATTTAAGGGTCCCTTCCAACCCAACACATTCTATGATTCTATGATTCTAAGCTGCAGGGTGTCCTGACGGCTGTCCCCTTCCCCGCAGCAGGCAGGGGTGGAAACACAAGGGTGGGTGATGGGAGAGGGGAGAGAAACAGAGCCGACCTCCCCCTTCATCCCCCCCCAACCCTCCCTGAAGTCAGACACTCCTGAAATGTAGGAGCAATGGCTGGCCGGACCATACTATAACATACCTTAATAAAAATATTTTTTAAAAAGGAAAAAAAAAAAAAAAAAAAAAAACTTTCTTTCTCCAAAATCTGCTGAGCTGCTCCTGGTGAGAGCTGGAGTCAGTGTCCTTCTGTCCCCACCCCAGGGCACCGGCGCAGACCTCGGGCTGGCAGACCCTACAAATAACAACCTCTTGCCAAGGTGCCTATGGATAACGTGCAGGCAAGCGGGTTTTAGGGCATTTGGGGCTCAGCAGGGTCAATGCTGACAGCATTCGATCTTGGCTTCTTTCTCATTCTCTGTTTTCCCTTAATAAGCAATGATCACATTCGTTTATCTCTTTTTCTTTATTTTTCTTTCAGATTACACTGTCATAAATTTCTACTTCAGAACTTGTAGTTTTAATAGACATCTCCCTGAATATATGTATTTTTTCCTGAGACTTACCATAACATTTTTATTTCTGGATGCATACTTCAGAGCGTAGCATAAAAAAAGAGGCTCAGCTGAGTAGCAGAAGTATAGTTTATTTCAGCAAGGGAAGGAGGAGACATCAGAGAGCTTCTCAGCTCTTTCTCAGTGCGGCTGCCTGTGATTCTGTGATTTATTCTGCTCTAAAGCTACAGTAACAGTAGTTACTCAGTATTGCTGCAAATTTACACTGGGTCCGGCTTGACTACAACCTTTAGCTCTGTGTTTAGGGGCTAATGGATTAGTTATGCATCATTTGCCACCTGTAAGTAATTCTGGTTTGATCTGAATTAAAATATTTGCCCTCTGCGGTGGGCAGGGTGAAAGGCAGCGGTGCTGGGCTTCCTTCTCGCGCTGCGGGACGTGAAGCAGGAGGGACTCTCCTGCCAAAAGACCTTTGCCTGGATGAGAGGATCAGGTCCTGCGTGCCAAAACGAGCACAAAATGTCTCTACCTGCAGTTCGCTGCAGTGTTAGAAATCAAAACTGCAGCCGGCGGTAACTTCAGCTCAGTGTTACCCAGAGCCAAACCCAGTAAATCTCCGTTGGCGCTGTCGGATGAGTCCTTTCCCCTTCCAGAGCAGGAAAGAGCCTGAACCACTGGCACTGTTAGTCGTGGATTATCTGCGCTTTCAAACAATCTAACTTCAGTTTACTTCTTGTCTCTCATGACACAAATCCCAGAGCACACACTAATAACTGTGTTTTACGGCTGGAGACGCTTCATTTTACTGTGTCGTGTAATTGTTATCCTGTTGAAGAGCCAGGCTTTCTGAAGAGTGTTCATGGACTGCAGCTCCTCTGCTGTACGTAGAGAGAGTGTCCTGTCCTCTCCATGGCCCAGGCAATGGCACCTGCTAAAATCAGGTTTATTTTAAAATCCCAGTGATAGACGTTAGTAGTCCAGTTCTGCAAGCCCCTCCTAAGCTGTTTGTGCCTATGTATTACAAACGCAAATGAAGAGAAGTTACTCTTCTCATTTACTGAAATAATTGGGTTTAACTCTCAGTTTGCTGGTGTTAGTGGCTGCAAGCAGAGGCGACTGCTTCTCCTCCGTGCACCTGCAGAAATAGCATGGTCTTCATAACCTTGAAGCCAAGTGAATTCACCAGGGTCTGGATCACCGCATATTTGTCATACCCTTCTATATTTCCTATAAGCCTGTTAATGGCCACTGTGGGTTACAGAGAGATAGGCAGCCCCTCGACTGGAGCCGATGCCACTGCTACGGTGAGATCCAGGCTTTTGGAGGCAGCTCTTCAAACTGAAAGGCACTGTTGAGATGAATATTACCATTTCTGCTGGTACTTACGGGACTGGTGGGATGTAATAGGCATGAGGGCTGCACAACAGGAGACCACTCAAGAGTCTTCTGTGTGATTTACGGTGACCAATTGCTCTCCAAACATCTTTGAAAGTGCAAAGTGCAGAAACTGAGTTATTTTAGGAGATTGTTTTCTCTACAAGAGCAGTGGTTGTAACGCGGAATTTTGGAGATCTAGTCTGGACGCAGCTGCAATGGCAGAAATAGAGGAAACATCCTGCTTGTTTTTAATGGGCTTGTTCTTCCATTGAAGTCCATAAATGGTTTTTTATATATGTGTTTGTGTATAAATATAAAATATATATTATACTTATATATATATATACAAAAAATATTATGAAAGTAGTCAGCTGTTCTCCTTGGATCTGTAAGTAGGTACATATATACGTATGTATACATACACACATATAGCTGCTTCTTTAGCATTTAAGGAAGTGTGGACTCCCACCAGCCCAACCTGCCCTTGGTGGGTGGTATTTAGTCATAGCTTTGTGCATCACAGCACTCGTGGTGCCTCCAGACGCCTCCGCTCCAACAAAATGGGGTGACCGCAGTGACGGGAGGGCTTCACTGGGGACCTCAGTCCCTCCTGGGGACCGAAAACTCCTGAGATCAGATATGGCATTGTAAAAGTCCTGCCTCAAAGTCATATCTAAACAAAGCAGAGGCACCGTCAGATGCCTTTCATTGCAGCGGACTATGGAGCAGGAGATTATAAATCCCACAGGATCAAGCAGGCATTGCTTAGAGGGAAAGATTCCCTCTACAAGCACAAATATCTTGAAGATAGCAAAGGAAAGCAGAGGCTGACTAAACTCATATTTACATAGTACTCTCTCCAGACCCACTGCGGAGTGGAAATTCCCCTGAAATGTCTGTGTATGAAAGTCTCTCTAGCCTTGTGTACATAGCACTCCTCTTCCTTTTGGGATATGTGCAGGGAGCTTATGACTGGAATTAATTTAGTTGACATTTGGCAGTACGGTGCAGAGTTTAATCCTCATTTGATGGCATTGCCCTCTCTGCCTTCTGCCACTGCCTGGGGAGTTACAGCCGTGCAAATAATACCATTTCCCCCGTAACAATCCCACGAGGAAGACGTCATCTCTGACCGTGTGCTGAGGATGCTGGGTGCCACCAGCCGCTCTTAGCAAAAGAGATGTTTTCCTGGCCATCCTTGCACCCAATGGAGGACCCCAACCCAAGGGCCTTGGTCATAAAAACAGTGAATTCGGCTTGGTTTTTAATGGGGGATGATGGGAAAGCTCAGAGTAAGGAAAACAAGGTTTTGACGGCAAAGCAGGCAGCTGTGATGGGAATACCCATGCAGAGCCAGGCAGCTTGGTTCGCTGGCCCCACAGAGCTCAGGGCAGTGCCCCAGGGTGGGGGTGGCAGGAGGTCGTGCTGTGACCTCCCATGGCCATGTCCAGCCTGGCCGTGGCTGAGAGCGGGGGGGCGGGGGGCTGCAAGATGGGGCATAACAGCAAGAGCCAAAGAAATAGGGGGGTAACGGCGCCAGGGAAGCAATTCTGCTGTTATTAACACAAACACAGTCATCGCTCTGCCTTTGTCTCCCGATGAATCAGAGGAAATTGCCTCCCGAGCCCTTCGCCTTCCAGCTACTTCAGCTGTGTTTTGTTTCCCTAAGATTCAAATATTCTGACTAGATTTCAGCATATTATTATGAGAACAGAAGAGCTATAGAGAAAGTGGAGCTTCACAGAGGAAATAGCCAATAAATGTTGCTTTGAATTCACTTGCTTTTTATGGCGAGCTCTGATGTCAGGGACAGATATGGCTTTGGAGAAGATGCGTCGCTGTGCTGCAGATGCGTTTGTGAATACTTAGTGGACAATCTCCTGTGACATTGTAATGGGCAGCTTACCATTGTCTGTTAGGGTTTTAAGCCTGTCATTTTGATGTGACTGATTTTTCTATTTAATACCGGTCCCCGTGAACTAAGAGCTTACAAAAGCAAGAGCACTCTTCTTTGTGTGGCGATCCTATCTGGCCAGATTAGCAAAATGTTTATTTGCATTTTGCCAAAAAGATTGGGCTTTGTACTGAAAATATATATAAGGTCAAGTGAAAAATTTGATGTTTTGATATCAAAATCCCAGAATGGCTCCTGATGGAGAGGGGGAGGCAAACTTCCAAAGCAGAAATCTTTCATTTTGGCACTTTCAAAATGTGGCATTTCATCCCTCTAATTTGCCATGGGCTTTTTGTTTCACACATTTCTTTTGATGAAAGCAAGCATGCAAAGAAAAAAAAAAAACAACCCTATTTAGAATTCAATAAAATGCTTCATTTGATCCTCTTCAGTTTCCTGGAAAAGTTCAACATGAACATTCAAGTACTGCATTTCTTCAAATTGTGGGGAAATTTCTGCTCCGTCAGCTGTGCAGCTTTGATGTGCCAAGTGCCAAGAGAGGGTCCTCTAGAAGCTACCATAATTCATATTACTCAGTAGGACTGTCCCGATGAGCATGAAAGCTCAGCCTGGCAGGTACTGTACGAGCAGAGACAGAGGCTGCCTGTCCTGAAGGCTTTACCCTCCTGATATACAGTTCCCACAGGGTCAGCAATATGGTTTTGTGCGGAGCGGCACAGGGAGAATGGGAAAGTCCATTTGAAATTACTTTCCACTGCTGGAAGAGAAATTCTGCACGCTTGCTGTATTTTTCTCTTTTGTTTTGGGGGGAAGTCAGGATAGGAAGGGTGACAACGCAACATAGACAAGCGTATATTAAGGATGAGATCCTGCCCCTAGACACTGCTCCTGCAGCGTGGAGTTGTGCAGGTGACCTAAGCCTGCATGTCCATGCCTTGCACTCTTCTGCTGGGTTTGAAAAGCGCTCATTTCAGTTGTGTTTTTATTAATTCAAATTCCCCATTTTGGAGGTTGCAAGAGAAAAAATTTTAAAAGCATTACTAAGAATACACTATCAAACATCCTTTAAAACATTTGTGAAAGAGAAAGAGTTCAAGGGTGGCAGCCAGTTTTAATAGGTGATGGTGCGCGGGGACTAACCTAGGTGAAATGCGGCACCTGTCCGGAGGTGAAGAGAAGCGCCGTGCACAAACACAGGGCTGGGACAGCCCCTGACACGCAGACATTGTGAAGATGGCACCGGCGTGCCCCAGAGCAGTCTCTCAGCTTGCCCAGATCCATGCATTGCAATCCAAGGCAAATAGCAATTACAGGACGTTAAAGCAGGGAGAAAAAGGCGACCCTTGCTTGGAGGAAATGGCAACCAAAACAGCCGGGTGAGACTTGACTTCTAAACCCCAGGTGAAGGGATATCATTATCACCCTCTGCTTGGCACTGGTGAGGCACATGTGGAGTGTTGTGTCCAGTTTGGGGCTCCCCAGTGCAAGAGACATGGACATTAGGGCTACCGAGATGATTAGGGGACTGGAACACCTCTCTTATGAGGAAAGGCTGAGGGAATTGGGTCTATTTAGTCTGGAAAAAAGACGGCTGAGGGGTGACCTTATTAATGCTTATAAATACTTAAAGGGTGGGTGTCAGGAGGATGGGGCCAGGCTCTTTTCAGTGGTGCCCAGTGACAGGACAAGAGGTAATGGGCACAAACTTGAGTACAGGAAGGTCCATCTCAACATGAGGAGGAACTTCTTTACTTTGAGGGTGGCAGAGCACTGGAACAGGCTGCCCAGAGAGGTGGTGGAGTCTCCATCTCTGGAGACATTCAAAACCTGCCTGGACGCGTTCCTGTGCAACCTGCTCTAAGGTGACCCTGCTCTGGCAGGGGGGTTGGACTAGGTGATCTCCAGAGATCCCTTCCAACTCTATGATTCTATGATTCTATGATTCTATCATACTGGAGCGAAGGGTCACCAAGATGTGTAGACGCTGATAAGACAGCCTCTAGAGATGCTGGAGCTTATAGAGAGGCTGCAGCCTACATGCATAAGCGGAGGACAGGAGAGCTGGGACTGTTCAGTCTGGAGGAGAAAATGCTCAGGTACATCTCATTGCTGCCTATAGCTGCCAAATGAGAGGGTGAGAAGGCAGCCAACTCTTCCCGGAGCTGCACGGCGGTGGGATAAGGCGCAACAGGCACACACTGGCATATGGGAAATCCCAATTAAATATTAGCAAAAGTATTTTCAGAATTAATATGGTTAAATACTGGAGTCAGAAAAGCTGTAGGATCTCAATTGTTGGAGATATTTAAAATTTGACTGGGCAAAAGCCCGAGAACCCTCATCTAGTTGACTTGCTTTGAGGAGGGGCTTGGACCCTGGTGACCTCCAGAGGCACCTTCCAGCCTGGCTTCTTGTACAGGTCTGTGACCATGAAAACTTGACATAAGAAACAAAAGGACAGCAGGAGAATGATCAGTAGAGTTAATGACATCAGAGATGTTTTAAAGAATGATGAAGCAGCAAAGGTATCTGAACATTAATTTGCTACACGAGAAATGACAGAATTGTTCATGAAAGGCAGAAATGACAGAGTTTTCCCAAGCTAGTTCTCTAAGGAGACGAAAATCAAGAGATGAATGACAGAGTTTTCCCAAGCTAGTTCTCTAAGGAGACGAAAATCAAGAGACATAATTGGATTACATGATAATGAGATACTTTCTGTCCCAGCAATGAAGGATGCCACTGGTAAAGCTAGATGCTTTAAAATCAGATGTAGACAGCTAGCCCAGACCACACAGTAGTAAAAGAGAAAATTTTGGGTGCTTTTTGGGTCATTGGTATTGGTTTTCACAAGTCCTGGATCAGAAGGGAAGTTCCAGAGAACTGAAAAAATTTATCCTGAGAGAAGAATAAGAGGAGAATTAAAGATAGTCCTTAACGTGAATCAACACAGGGTTAGGGAATATGGCTTTTGCCAGACCAGCTCAGTGATTTTTTTTAATGAGATGTATAAGTTTGACAAAGGGAAAAGTATCGATGCCTTATACATGTGCTTCTCTGTAGCATTTGAGTTCATTCAGTCAGGGACTTGCATTAAGAAACTAAACTAGGTCAGCCTTGTGGATTAAAACACGCTAACCACCATGTCTCAGACCTACGGTCTTTAGTACACAAGAAATCATAACAGGTCACCATTGCCAGAGTACCACAGAAGCAGTGATGGCTGGGACCTCACCTGGTCAGCGTCTTCACTTTGGACGGGGCTGTGCTGTTCCTGCTTGGTGTTTGCCTACTCTGTTCTCAGAAATTGCCCCACCAAGGAAGCCCAGCTGAGGGGTGAGGAGCACGTCCCACTGAGCCATCCCCTGCGCATCCACAGTGACCCTGTGTGTGTGTGTCCATGGGCTCCCACGGCTGGCAGAGACCACTCTGCCCATGTGGATGGAGACGGCTGCATAGTCTGGAGGTGATCCATGGGTGACCTAAAGCTGGTACCCAGGGCAATGGAAGGTTTTGGGCCTCCTGCATCAGTAAAACACCTGCAAACATCTGTCTCGGTTTGCAGTCAGAGTAGAGGACCATCGTGCTCAATGGGAATTGGCAGGGAGGGGCGGGCAGGAACTAACCTTATTATTTTTCCCTCCTTTCTCTTTTGACATTAAACAGGCTGAGTGGATGAAGGGAAGATGCAGACACAATTAACCAGATATTGCAAACAGGAGGGCGAGTCGCTTTTTATGGCTAGTTTATGTTTCAGACACACCATTATACAGAATAATGCAATAACAAAAATCATGGGGTATTTACCCTGGGTTTATTTACTGCAAGTCCTTTGAGAGCTGCTTTTGTTTGTCTTTATTTAATTGGCATGGTCAGATGGCCACCAGCAGGTCCAATTAAACAGATTCAATAGATTCCACTGTACCTTTTTATTTTTTTCTTCATCAGCATGTAGCATAAAATGTCCAAAATAATTTGTCTGAGTACTAGTAATGAATATAAAATGCACTCTGTTCCAGCCTGCAAACAGTAAGTTTCAGCTGTACAGCGTTTTACAGCTAAAGCAAACTGGGTTAATAATAAAATCACTGATGCAATCTTTAGTACAGCCTTAGTGGGGATGAGGGTACCATTGCGTGTTACGATGCGAGGTATTTGGTTGCTCAACTTTGGGCCTATCTGAACATAGATAGGCATTATGCCATCTTTTTTAGCTATCTTAAGCTTCAGCATTTAAGTGTTAGGTGGAACCTTTTTAAGAAAATCCCACCAATGGGACTTGGGCATGCCCTTAATATCAGGTATTTGTTTAAGTGCTTCGTTGAATTGGAGCCTAGTAGATCCTCTTGAAAAGAAAGTGATTTTCAATCTAATAAGGTTATCTTAGTGTGAACATTTTAACAACATCAATCAATATGCCCGTCACGAGTAAATGACTAATGGGATTTCTCTTTTCTTTCTTTCTTTGTTACCAGGATGATGAATTGACTTTGCCTGTTGCTGAAGATTCTCATCTCCTTAATGCATTGCAGATATGTCTAATGGACACAAGCTGTCGGGGTCTGGCAGTAACCAGTCCCAACCCAAAATAGTTCCCCCTGGGACTGGGTCATCAGATTCCAGCTCTACTCTCACAGTGGAAAATGTGAAAAGGCTGGAAAAGGAGTACATGACTTCTAAAGAAGCCTTCACTAAACAGAGAATACAGGATTATATTAAGCAGACTAACCTTGCTTGCTTCAACAAAGAGACAGCTGGGAAAACCAGCGCAGAGGTTGCCTGGGATGCAGAGCCTGAAGGACCCTCCTCATCCTTTCCTGCAAAGCAGAACGAAAAGAGCGAAGAAATTTGCTGGAAGAACTCTGAAGAAATTTCAAGGAAAGATAAGCTACTAACAGGTATTTTTCAGCAACCTGTTAGAAGGAAGGAGGGAGAATAAGACATTTGTCTTTGATCTTTTCTACATTTCTGTTTGCATACTGTAAATATGAGAGCGATGCATGGGTACCTGAAATGGTGAAGGATTTTGAGGAGAAACATGTGCCTCCCCTTCCCTGCCTGCCAGCGAAGGCTGTGGTTGTGTGGACCGCTGGGCTGGTTGGTACCATGTTTTGGGCAAAAATATTGAGCTGTGAGAGCACAGTAAGGAGCACCAGCACCCAGATATGAATCCCAACCATGGAGTTTGTCATAGAGAGCATCACAAATGCAAGGTGCTAGTCTAAAAGTGTGCCGGTGGAAAAAATGGGATTTTACCAGTAATTTAAACAGAAGCAGAGTGAAGCCAGGACAGAATGTAAACAGAAAACCCACTCATCCATTTGGGCAGCATTTCTGACTTTCCAAGATGTTCAGGGTCCAAACACTGTGATTTAGGTTTTTTCTGGAGCTGTGTTGCCTGTAAATGCCAGCAAATTAATATTAAACAATCATCTCTTATTAGATATCTCAAGTTATATTTTTTTATATGTATATACCCTATACCCTGCTTTTAATAGTATTTTACAACTCATT
The DNA here is from genome assembly GCA_013398915.1 of Dromas ardeola. NCBI lineage: Eukaryota > Metazoa > Chordata > Aves > Charadriiformes > Dromadidae > Dromas > Dromas ardeola. The sequence continues at coordinate 194,688 of VYZM01018302.1, forward strand.
AAGTAACCCAGCTGATGTTTGGAGGCAGATAGCAGGGGCTTTCCATGGAAAGAAACACCCTCTAAATTACAGGGGAAAAAAACCCCTTTTTTAAGGATGGCAAGAACTTGTCCCATTTTGGTTCTGGCTGCCTGTGGTGACACAGCCCATCTCCTCTGCTTGCAAGCCAGGATGTGGCTTGTGGCCATATGCAGGACAGGGTCACAGCTGTCACCTGCGAGTGGGTGAAGAAGGGACAAGTGGCTCCATCAAAAGCCACTGGAAGGGGACCACACAGCAGCTGTAGGGAACAGCAACTGGTTCCCTACATAGGGAGAGTCTGACTTCCTGCAACAGAGACTGGATCCCAAACTGGGGTCCAAGTGGGACAACTTGGCCTTATCCTAAGTATAAATCAGGTTTTTAGAGGAAAGGTTGGACTTTTTCTATATGTCTTCTTTGAACACACCATAAACACGCATTCCACCTGCCCTAGGAGAGCCCTTAGCACAGACTGCCTTGGCACAGCCAGAAAGGCACAGCCGGCACGAAAGAGCCGGGCTAATCCTTGAAGTGGAAGGTTACCTATTTCCTAGGGAATTCATGCATTGGTCCTCCTTGGGGGTGGGCCAACAGAAGTGGTTCATGCTCACTTTTGCATTTTTCTCAATGCAAATTTGCCAGCTCCCAAGAATGAGAAAAATTGACTGTCTGCACATGTACGGTTTATTTTTGAAGAGCTTTCCATGTGGAAATCAAGTATTCTTAGCAGACATACACGTGAGCTGCATCCTTGAGGACAAATCTGCCCCTGCAAGGGACTGAGGATCTGAAACAGCCACAAGTGACTGGAAGCAAATGTGTGAAGAAACCTCGCTCAGTGATATCCCAGGCAATCGCTTGTTGGATTTCCACATCACAATTTAAAATTCAGATTAAATATGAAGTTTCTTTCAGCGTGTTTCAGTAGAGGGCTAGTATTTAGACACAAGTAGATTTACCAAGGAAAATCAAACATGGGAATGCCTCATTAGGGACCTAGAGTGAACAGTTATTATGTCTTCAAGAATTTGTACAGTGCAGTGATTCACGGCACTTCGTTGGCCTGTTTCAATCTCTTTTCATTGCTTTTTTTCTTTCATAAGAGTGGCTTATGTAATCTGAGCAGTAACCTTTTTTTTTTATTTTAATGCTTTTTCTGGCTCATTCTCAAAGCCATGCTTCTCTTTTTTCCGTGCCTTCTACGTTTTCTTTTCCACCCTCTCCTCCTCCCCAAATGCCTCCATTTCCACACTTTTTCCTCAGACCTCTGCATGCCCATGGGTGCCTCACCTCTCTCCCATCACCTTCTGCATAAGTCTGACCTAAATCTCTCCCTCTGTCCTCTCTGATTTTTTGGAAATAATGCCACTTGGGATGTTGGCGCTGAGGTACGTTCCCTCAGCAGTGGTTTATCTGATTGATAGAGCATTTGGGGTGAGCCGAGATATACAATTAACCCTGTAGGAGGGGGCTGCAGCAGATCCCAGGTCTGCTGTGCTCTGCACACAGAGGGAAACGTGCAGCCTGTGGCCACTGAATTAATGCAAACATGGAGGAGAAAAGGGCCACTCTATCAGCAAACCCCCCCAGGGCACTTCATCTGCCTGTACGAGGTGTTTGGGCCAAAATTCCCGGTTTCCTCCCCATTCTTGTGGCATCATGCCTTCACCCCATTGCCCCTGTGCAGCCGCAGTGAAGGTGAAACAGGCATGAGAATATGCCCTCCCAAAGAGTCGGTAAAATAAAGAGGACCAAACTGCTTACAGACGAAACCTGAGCAGAAGGGCAAAGTAAATTAGCTTGTAACTCTTGCCTCTTCCTCTGCAAAGCCTGCCCTCAGTCTCCAGCAACATTTTTTTTTTTTGCGGCTCATTTTTGGGAGTTTTTCTTCGCTCTCTTGCAATTTATTATACCACTAAAACCGATGGCAAAAAGTGTTCCTCGTTAAGGTGGGAAGGTTTTATCTGAAATACAAAATAATGAAATGGCAAGAAATATCAAGGCAAGAAAAAAACCCTGCTGTTCTACACAGACAGAGGATCTTTTTTTTTTTTTTTTTTAAGAAAGCTTTTTCTGTCCCCTCCAGCACCGACGACAGATTCCCCATCAGATCAGCCCACTGGTTCTAAGCCGAAGGAATCCAAGTAAGGAGAGTAATTGGTAACATTTTTCTATAGAATTCAGTCACGTTAGGCTGTATTTATGCCACATGCGGGTGAGCAGCAGGAACACCTAACAACTGGAGAATTACAGTATGCCTGAGACATCCACAGCCTGGCAGCCGCTGCTGTCCCCCTGCTATTAATAAACTGGAAATTATGTCTGTCCAAGTGGTTGTCTTCAGGCCCCTCAGCATTTGCTGTATTAAAAGGGATGCTGCCAGCCTCTGCAGAGGTTTTTTTTTTTTAATTTTGTTGTTGTTGTTGTTGTTAGATAGATAAATTCCGTGCAGCATCTCTCGAAGCGGCTGCAATGTGTGGTTTTTATTTCGCAGGCTGCTCTTCCAGCTGGGGAGGAAAGGGAGGTCTGATTCCCCAGCCACGGTAAATCAGCGTAATGCCACCCTTCACACCACTGATGCTGCTGGAGCAACGTGGATTTACATCAGCCAGGGATGTAGCTCACTCCTTTCAGCTGCCCGATATAAATGTTAGACTTATCTAATCTTCCTTGCAGGCAGAGAGAAGGGGAGAGAAAAGAAATTGAATAGAGACGCTTGTTCAAGAGACAAATAACGACCAAATTCTTCTGCAGTCTACTTTAAATGGCACTCAGTGCATTGATAACATTCCTTATATGAATATCTGAAGGATGTTTTGGCTTTTTTCCTTAAAGATGCTGCCACATGCACTTGGCACCAAGGGAAATGGATATAAGGAAGGCTGTTGTATTGCTACATGAACTTGCAGCAAGGTGTTTTTTTTCATTATAGGGTTATAAATTCATAACTTGCAGCCTGAAAGAGGGCAGGCTCTATTTCTTCCCCAAATTTTGAAAATGTTACCGTCTGAGGTAAAAAACTGTGTTGCGATATCAAGGGAAATCGGTCTTAACAGATTCCTCAAAGGTTTTCATCCACAGATGCATTAATTTGTGTGCACTGTGCCCAGAATCCTTTAAAATTCGTAGATAACTAATACAAAAGCAGTGATGTGTAAAGGCCTTGTTGAATTACTAATGCAGATAAACAAATAAAAAAAAATAAATAATCAAAATCCGTTCACTCCTTTCCTTGAATCAGATCAAGTCAGTCCCCAATCACAGTTCGTTCAGCATCTTTTTTGTTTTCATGCTTTTTTTCATTTGCCAAGTCCACCAGCATCTTTAAATTAGTATATCACAGGGGCGATCAAAAAACTTTCCCTGCGTTACAGAGGTAGAAGCAGCCGGACACCTCGATAGCTCCGTGTCATAGGCTGGGAATGATTTCATACCCTGCCAGACAACTGCAGGGGAAAAGAGAGAGTGTGAGGGGGTCTGGAAAGCCCCAGTTACCTCCCAGCACCCTCCTGCCCTCAGCTTTGAGAGTACATCTCTCCCCTCCGCATGCCGCAAGACCTAACTTTCACATCTTCTAAGCCAGAACTCATTTAAGGTGACTGGTGCTCCCTGCCCAAAATAATACCACCAAGATTCACTGGAAACAGCTGGGAAACCTTGTCTGCTCCTAAACCCCACAGCCCTTTTCCCCGGCCATGAACCGCCTGTGAGCATCCTACCCACTGTCACCTCTTTTCAGATGGTGTGTAGATGGCTATCCTGCCGACAGAACGCACGACTTCAAGGACAAGACGACCCAGACAGAGTGGAGCTATTCAAACAAGACCCTGGCTGCCAGGGAGGAAGGTGAGTTCATCTCAAGCAGCCCTGTCCGACATCCCAAGTACTCAGAACTGTAGAGGTTTTTTTAAAAAGCGGCTTTTGGCATCAGTTTACTTAAAGAAAAGTACTCACATGGTAGGTTTTGTTTGGCAGAAATGTTGATTCGGTTGAAGCTCTTTGACAAGGATAAATACTTCTCATTACCAAGATCCTAAGTTCTATTCCTCCTCCTATTATTATGGCACAAAATGCCTTATGGCATTTTTCCTTATGGCATTTTTCCTTAGACCCAGCTTTGTTTCACTTTCCACATTATTAGGGGTTTCACCTTGAAACTGATAAAAGGCAAACTCTCAGACCCCTACACAGAGCCGGTTAAACACCACTGAGAGCCCAGGGGTAAGCCAGGGCCACACTCAGCACCTCACCTGACGGCCCAGCAGCTGATGAGCATAAACAAGAGTGCTCTGAGCCCCCACCACCCCAGCCTGCTCCATCAAGGTGCAGGGATGAGTTAGGTTGCCCAGGGAAGTTGTGGATGCTCCATCCCTGGAAGTGTTCAAGGCCGGGCTGGATGGGGCTTTGAGCAACCTGGTCTAGTGGGAGGTGTCCCTGCCCATGGCAGGGGGGCTGGAACTAGATGATCTTTAAGGTCCCTTCCAATCCAAGCCATTCTATGATTTTATGATTCTAATTTTTCTGTGAGCTGCCCCTTGGAAGTCAGGCTTGCTCTCCATCACCACCCCAAGCCATGATGCTGGAGCTCAAGGATGACGCCTGCTAAGGTGGAGGATGCCCAGAGGTGCTCAGCATCTCCAGCCCACGCTGTGTCAGCGTGGATTGTCTCAGTCAACAGAGATGATGACAATCCAGAATGGAGAAATATTCTAGTTTTCAGCTTCTTCATTTTAGCAGGCCTCCGCAGGCTGATGGATCCCTCTGTTTTTGCGCAAAAAGGGGGAGTGAAGCAAACTTCACTTGAAGTTCACGAACGTTTTGACAGTGCTGTCATTGCAGTCTACCAGCAACGGGCAAAAACTGTTCTTCCCCTCCCTCCCTGCCTCCTGGAGTCCTGAGGTTGTGCCTCCTTGTTGCCACCAGCAAGACGGGCCTCTGCAACCATACAAGGTCAATTTTCAAGGCCAGCATCTCCTTTTAGGCTAACGCAACTCCTCCATCTCCATCCACTCCTTTTAGGCTAACGCAACTCCTCCATCTCCATCCACCCAGGTTCAGAAGGACATTTGAGGGCCAAAGTCACACTGATTTCCAGGGGCACTTTAGACACCTAAAAGTTTTAGGGGATCCTGGCCTAAGGGTTTCTCTGTGAGAGAATCACAACACTGTCACTAGGCTGTCTCAGCCCATGAGGGTTTATGAAATGCTTAGCTAGCAAAACAAAAAGCATTAAGTTCTTGGCTACAGCTTTCTGCCAAAAGATAGGCAGGTCGTGCTTCAATGCAGATGTCTCGGGGAAAAAATGTGCAGTGCATTAGAGAGCTGTGACTCATAGAATAATTATCCTCGTTTCTCATAGTTTATTAATAATTTAAACCCAATCTTGGTGTTATTGATCTATCATTGAATCGGAGATTTATTTCAGATCTGTAGTCACTGAAGCAGTAAATTTAATCCCCCTTCCCCTCCCACCCTTCCATCCGCTAAACTCACTTTATAACTAAAACATGATGTTTAGGCTGTTTCAGTAATAGGAGAGGAGAAGAAGAGCTCAGAGGCTGTGGGTGGCGGGAGCAGCCTTAAGCCCACAGAAGACCAAGGTGAGCAGCATTAAGGTTCTGGTTTTAATACACCTTTTTTGACCTAACCATTCTCTGCACAAGGTCTCAGGGACCAAATGCTGCCTGCTGGCATGTGCGTCACAACCAGATCCTAAACCAGTTTTGCCTGTTTTCCTCTGGGTTTGCTTGCCCATTCCCAGAGTTAACCATCAGTTTTGCACGCACCCCAGTTGTGGATCCCAGTTTTACTCATTGTCCTCTGGGAACACAGATATGATCTCACTGAGGTAAAAGCGCCTGCAACACGTAGGGTGGTGCAAGGCACACAAGCTCTTGGGCCTGATCCTAATCTTACTTAAACTGGCAAAAACCTGAAGCAGCTGCCTGGGTGTCCCAGGAGTACCATGAGTGTAAAATCAATTTAAGTGCGTGGAGGATGAAGCATAGAAAACTATAATGTGAAGACTCCTACAGCAGTGCTCACTTGGCTGTATCATGTGTCTGGTGCATTTACTAATATAAGCAGCAAGACCTGGCCTTTTAAAGGAAGCCAGGAATAGAAAACAGCATGCTTTATGGCTATAAAGTGCCCAGAAGAGTGATTTTTTGTAGGCAAATGAAATACATTTTTATTAGACCAATTGTAGTATACAGTTGGGGTGGAAAATGTGTTCTTGGCTGTACCAACTCTTTCTCAGGTCTGAAAGAAAGCAGCAAATGTGCCCAAATGCTCTTCTGTTCTTTTCCATCTATATTAATAGATACAATTAAAGATATTACCATCCACTGCCAGCCCATCCTTGCTGCTGTCCTTAGACCCTGCAGCTGGAACCAAGCAAGTGGGGGCTCTTGGCCCACTGTTGGGGCTTCTGCAGCTATGGAAACGTGCAATGGGGGCCAAGCTGTCACAGCCTTGCTCTAAAAAGCAAACAAGACCTGGTGTAACCAGGCAGAGAGCATCCGTTGGTGAGGTAAAGCATCAACGTGCACCCGTGAGTGTGGGCTCTTAGCGCATCTGATGTTTCTTGCCCAAGTGGAAGACATCCCTTGAGATGAGCAGGGAAAAAAAAGCACAACAAACTCTGTGTAGTTTATAACTGTGTTTTCCAGAGGTATCATTCTTAATTAAATAGACATGAAGATGAGTTTTCCTTGCTTTGGGTTTGGAGGTTTTTTTGGTGTTTGGTTTGGGTTAGCTAAACCTGGAATAAGACCAGTGAAATGCTGCTGTTTCACTAATCCTGCAGGACAAGGGATGGTGTCAGCACTAACACATCAGGGTGCCGGTGCTGGGTGTTTTGAGGCTGTTGGGTGGGGAGCAAAGCCAGTGAAATCCACAGCTAGAATTGCTGCTGGATCCCTCTGATGCTGGGTCCCTCCTGTCCCAATGAGACCATTGTCATCGTCGGGTCACAGCTCCTGCAAAGCCCAGGCTTGCTGGCATTGAAATTTTCTCTTCTGCGAGGCCCGAGAGACTTATTTGGCCAGATTTCACACGAAGGCATGAATTCCTGGAAACTGGGGCTTTCTTGCAGTTACAAAGCAGTGATCTCCCTTCTTCCCCATCCTCGGTGAAAGGGGCAGCGAGAGCGATCGCAGGCACAGGTCCCCATCACCACTGCAAGTGTGTTTTGAGTAGCCACCTGCGATGGGAGCAGGGTCAGGGCCTCTCTGAATACATAACCCTTCCTCCCACAGTTTAGTCCTGCACGAGGCAATTAGGAGGGTATTTTCAGTACCAAGCAGCCCAGTAGAGAAACTGAGCATCACTTCCAGGTGCAGTTTACCCAGAATATGTTATTGAATATGTTTAGGTCTCATTGCACCTTGGCGAGGTGAGGAAATACCTTTTCCTGCTCTTTTAGGGAGTGAGTAACTGGAGACCTGTGTCCCGTCTCATCCCCCCTGAGCTAGGTGCCACCTACTCTAAATAGTTTGCTGGAGGTTCTTGTTCCTTGCTGTTGACAATAGTAAGCTCCTAATTCAGGAACTTCACTTATGGAGACAACCTTGGGCCTTGGTTCAGCTTGCACAGGTCTCCTGACCTGTGGAACACCCTCCTCAAAAGGCCCAGGTAAGGTATTTGGAGAAGCAGGGCACGCTCAGCTGCCCCACCACCCTCCTCCACCCACGCTGGCCGCAGAGCGGGCAGGTGGTCCCCACCCCACCTGGCACCCATCGGAGTCTGGGATGGTGCAGAAGCAGTTTTGGCACCGTGTCCTCACGCTGCAGGAATTTCTGCTCTTCCCTTCAGCCGTGGCAGCGCTCTCCAGGGGGACCGAGGTGTACTCCGAGGCTGGAGAGAGCAAGGGGACAACCAAATCCAATGAAGAGGCAGCGGACAAGGATGGAGAGGAGAATAACGAAGCAGGACTGTGTGAGCAAGGTACAACATGATATTTGGAATAATCACAGCCACTGTGAGATAAATCTGAGTTTTCTAGGTGCCCATCTGCCATCCTTTGAAAATCACAGGCTAAACTAAAGATCATTTTGTTTGTAAGAGCAACCAAAGCATTTGAAATCCTCCTTTTGCCACCATGGATCAGAGATTAGCACTGTTTATTGGCCATGGAGGACAAACGATCCTGTCTAGCCATCCAGGGCCATAATAAAAATGAGGAGGGAATTGTGAACAGGAGCATTTTCATCAGAATACTAGAGTTAGCCTCTAGGAAAGGGCCAAGAGGATGCCTGGGAGCACCAGCCTTAAACTGAAGGGTCGCAGCCCTCTTCCTCCCATGGTCTTCCTCCTCAATTTCAAGGGGTTTCAGTTCTTCCACATCTCAGTTGGGTGGTCACGGGATGTCAGAGAGTGCAGGAGGCGAGAAAAACCTGTGGTTTGCAGAAAAAACAGTTGGGAAAGGCAATGAAAGAAGGAAAAGTGAGAATCTGAGAAAGAGGGCAAGAAATAGGAGATTAGAGAAGGAAAAAATATTAATAGCTGTGGGGATATGAATGAAAAACTACTGAGGACAGACCCCAGGGAAGAGAGGAAAACAAGAATAGGGATTAGGAGAAGGCAAAGCTGGGGGGAAGGTAGAAAAACAGAGGGAGAGACGTTGAAAGGGAGGTGGATATAAATTAGAAGCAAAACTTAGAGGAGAAGAATCATAGAATCATAGGGTTGGAAGGGGCCTCTGGAGATCATCTAGTCCAACCCCCCTGCCAGAGCAGGGTCACCTAGAGCAGGTTGCACAGGAACGCGTCCAGGCAATTTTGAATGTCTCCAGAGACAGAGACTCCACCACCTCTCTGGGCAGCCTGTTCCAGTGCTCTGCCACCCTTAAGAAATTTAGCAAAATTGCAAAATAAAAGCAGAAAAGTGAAGAGCAGCTAATTCCAGAGAGCAGAGGAGATAGGCTCGGCAAGACAGTGCTCCTGGTTGTTCATTGCTAAGTTTGGTGACAAAATAGTGCAGAGAAGGTAACTCCTCTTTTCTGCTTCTGTGTGGACATCGGCAGTCCTCAGAGGAATCAGGCTGTGAAAGAAAGACCTAGGTCTGCAAAGAACTTTCTTTCTGTTTGGGATAAAAAGTGCTCATTCTGGGGAGAAAAGGGGAAAGGGCAGAAAGAAGAGATTCTTGATTTTCTTTTTTCTTATTTAGTTTTTTTTTATTTTCACAATAAGCTTTGGCACGCATTTGTTAGGTAGAGAGCAGCTGCCCGGAGCAGGGGACATGCTCCATGGTGAAGTCTGGCTCCAGCATTTCCCAGAACAGATACTGGGCAAACGGAGGGCAGAGTTGCTGCCTATGTTACCTCCCTTTACCCACCCCAAACCTCTCGATCTCCCGTCACTGGGGTGCAACCGCTTCAAATCTGCAGGAGAAGAATTCCTGCAAACCCAGCTCTATTCTTCACCCTGCCCTGCAGCTCGTCCCTCCATCCCTACTTTTGCTTGTCAGGCGTTTGTATAAATAGGATTAACATCTGCAGTTACACTTAGCTAGGTTGCAAATTACACAGACTATCAAGCCTTGTGCTTCAGGGCATACACTGATTACCATCGGAGGGGCAAAAATGAGTTTTTCCAATAACAGAATATTGCATGATTGACTGGGGACATTACGGGGCAGAGTGGATTAGCCTTTGCCATCAGTATCAGTTATATGTCGTTACCACATCAAAGCACCAGACGTGGGCGAGCCGCTTCCATTCAGGCAGCACTGGGGGTGGCTGGGTCCAGAGGATCAGGGCTGGTTGTTAAAACGGGCACTGATTTCTGAACCTGCTTATAAAATGTGCCTCCAGCAAGCTGAGCTCCCTGCTTCTGCTTGCCCACCTCCTGGGCAGCACGCTGCACGCCTTCGGCTCACCAGAGCCATCCTCCCCTCCCTTGTCCTCTTATGGCCAGACCCAGTCCTCCTCGCTGCTGCCACAGAGATCCAACCATCCCACCTCCCTACCTTGCCGATGTCTCTTTTCCCCTAACCCAAACAATATCCCTCTGGTGGTGATTTCCCCAGCTCCGAGCCAAGGGTCAGGTCCTGCAGGACTACATACAGGCTGCTGCCCATAAAACATCATCCTGCGACGTGAGTTTTCAGAAGCCCAATTCACACACGGGCTCTCAGGGCTACCCATCACCACTCTGATTCTTTGCAGTGAGAGAGGAAGCCATGACGTGCAAAAAGCTGCAGCATCTCCTGGTGTTTCCCAAACTTGGTGGGATCAAGAGCTATCAGAGGAGCCGGGACATGCTGTAAAAGGAGGCTGGAGGGTACCTGAGGGAAGGGTCTGATGACCCCATCTTTACAGGGGCTGGCGAGAGGGGCTGAGGTCGCCGTTAGCTCTCTGTTATGTATGAACAGCTTTGCCCACGCTCAACTTTCAGGCCATCTCATTTCCTTCATCTTGGCAGCAAAATGATTGTCTCATTTGAATGGAAGAGCTAGAATTGACAGAAAATACAAAATAAGAAACGTAATTAGCAGCAAAACTTTTAATTCCCCTCTCTAAGCCATTTCTAAATGTGTTAGTGTTTATTTATTGAACCTGGCTTGACATTTAGACAGTTCCTTTTAATGCTAATACGGCTGATTACCAGGTTGAATCCTAGTGCTCTGAGGAAACTGCTGCTCAGTATTCAGAGCTGCTGAGTTCCCCCTGCACAGAAACACCCGCCTTTCTTCACAAGAAATATGTATTATTCAGCACAAGTTGATTAAAATAAGGCCATTGGGGGAGCGAGGAACCTGCACCAGTGATGCTGGACCGGCAGCCCGTGCACGAGGCATGTGGCCGTGGGGCACCTGGATTCTGCCTTTCTGTGGCCAAAAACTCCCTCCAGTGTCGGTGGGATGGGTGGCTTGGCTGCGGTGCCGGGGGGCACCCTGGCACTGGCAAGACCCTCATCCGGTGATGGGTGGGGGGCCCCGAGGAGGAAGAGGAGCGTGTGAGAGGCACAACCACAACAGGGGAGGAAGAGGAGGAAGAGAAGAAGGTGGAGGAGGAGGAGGAGGAAGAGGAAGAGGAAGAGGAAGAGGAAGAGGAAGAGGAAGAGGAAGAGGAAGAGGAAGAGGAAGAGGAAGAGGAAGAGGAAGAGGAAGGAGCCACCTCTTTTCCCCAGGTTGCAGCCAAGAGATGGAGTTCTCCTCTCCTTGCTCACTTGCAGTTCACACTCTGCTTTCAAGACTCTCGTCTTCCTCCTTATCCTACAGAGCCAAACACAGCAGGGACCCCTTTCTAATGGAAATTGAAGGCCAAGAAATGTGGGTGGGTTGGTTTTTTCTTTCATAGCAATCACCATCATATTATTTGCTTTGGTGTGTGTAATGGAGCTTTTTGCGCTCCCTTTCCTGTGGATCAATCGACCGGACAGATGTCTGATTGTGCTCCTGTTTCAATGTGTATCATCATTACTCCTTCAGAGCTGCTGTAAAATAGCACAGGTGTCAATAAGAATAGAATTTGGCCTTGCGTTTACTTTAAATTAGGCTTTATAGGTGAAAATGGTAGGTTTTCAGAAAACAAGCCTCCCCTCCACATTACTGCGCATGCAATCGCAACACGAGGCGGCTTGGGCGATGCAGCAGCCTCCAGAAATAGGGCAGGCACCTAAACGCTGAGAGTGACAAGCCAGCCTGGCTTGACAAGCTTTGCCAATGGCTAGCGGAGCGCAAGGAGATTACCCTGATCTGGGGAACAGAGATACTTGAGCTCAGGAATTTCCCCCCAGGGTGTGATTACCTTGTAATAGCCACTATCCCTCATTCTCATTTCTAGTGGGAAAGGAGGTGCAAAGCGAGGCTGCTAGTTTGTATCCATCAGCTGGTAAACAGCCAAGGCATGGCTTTTAAGGCAATCTTGGAAAAGTGCACGGGGACACTAACACCCCTGTCATTAAGGTGGTGAGTTTTCAGCCAGAAGAGACACTTACATATTGCGTCATCAGAGCATCCAAGTGTTTGTTTTTAATTTACGTGGGAAAAACCTGAGTGAATCACTCAGATTTGGACTCTCCATTCAGGCCACTGCTGTACATTTTCTTCCTTTTTTTTTTGCTCTCCCCTCATTCATAACCATGCTTCATAAGCAGAACAGGAGCCGTGCTCTTTCGACGGTGCCTTGGAATGATAAAAACCAAGATGATCCAGGTCAGGCTGGGGGAAGGTGAGCTGACTGCAATAAAACATCCTTGTTCTGAGACCCAGCCATCACCAGGTCCCATTTCCATGGCGTGGTGAGATGCACATTAGAGGTCTGCATGTACCACAAGCTGCATCCCTTGGTGGTCCTGGTGGAAGGGATTTTAAGCTGAAAATTGCACCTGGTGTGTTCAGGCTGGAAAGCAGACAAGCACCAAGCAGCTCTATCTCTGTGATGCAGGGGGCTGTATCAGAAACAGTGACGAGTGAGAGTCCTGGTGGACAACGGGATGACCATGGGCCAGCAATGTGCCCTTGTGGCCAAGAAGGCCAATGGCATCCTGGGGTGCATCAAGAAGAGTGTGGCCAGCAGGTCGAGGGAGGTCATCCTCCCCCTCTACTCTGCCCTGGTGAGGCCACATTTGCAATACTGTGTCCAGTTCTGGGCTCCCCGGTTCAAGAAGGGCAGGGAACTGCTGGAGAGGGTACAGCATAGGGCTACCAAGATGATTAGGGGACTGGAACACCTCTCTTATGAAGAAAGGCTGAATGATTTGGGTCTCTTCAGTCTGGAAAAAAGACAACTGAGGGGGGATCGTATCAACGCTTATAAATACTTAAAGGGTGGGTGTCAGGAGGATGGGGCCAGGCTCTTTTCAGTGGTGCCCAGTGACAGGACAAGAGGTAATGGGCACAAACTTGAGCATAGGAAGTTCCATCTCAACATGAGGAGGAACTCCTTTACTTTGAGGGTGGCAGAGCACTGGAACAGGCTGCCCAGAGAGGTGGTGGAGTCTCCATCTCTGGAGACATTCAAAACTCACCTGAACACGTTCCTGTGCAACCTGCTCTAAGGTGACCCTGCTCTGGCAGGGGGGTTGGACTAGATGATCTCCAGAGGTCCCTTCCAACCCCTATCATTCTGTGTGATTCTGTGACAGGCAGCAGCACCAGAAACCTCAGGCTACATTTAAGGTGTTTTGCTTTAGTGGGAGACATGGCCTGGTGTGAAATGCAGGACATAAGGGTGACTGCAAAGGGTCAGCCCCAAAGCGCGCCTGGCACAGCATCCTGCCCTGGGCGAGAGCCAGCAGATGCTCAGGAAGCAATACAAAAATAGAGCAAGCGTTTGTTTATGCTTCCCAGAATACTCCCCATTCCCCCAGTGGTCTGTGACTCAGGGACCTCCTGAACTGTAGACACCATCTCTGCATTTAATAGCCCTTGATGGATTCTTCCCCCGTAGATTAGTTTACACCCTATTGAACCAACGCAAACCTTAAACATCCACTGTACCCTACGGCAAGGAATGCCACAGCTAAAAATCTCTTTTGTTTATTTTGAACTTGTCACTTGATAGTTTTCTTTGATGATCACTCTCTTCCTTTGAAGAGCACTGAATACTGTGAACAGCTGTTCCCCAGTCATGCCACTCTTCCCATCACAAAACTCGGTCATATTTCTTCTTCAGTCGTTTTTTCTTCCAAGATAAAAAGTCTTAATCTATTCAGTCTTTCCCTGAATGGGGGCCCTTTTATGTCTTTGATCATCTTCAATTGTTTTCCTCTGTAACTTTTCTATTTCTTCTATATCATATTTGAGATTGGTGAATCAGGACTGCACAATAGTATTCAAGAGATGGAAGCCCATGGATTTATACAGCAGCATAATGATTTCCTCTGTTTTGCTCTCTCCTCCTTTCCTAATAATTCCTAGCTTTCTGTTTGCTTTTTTGATTGCTACTGAGTGTTGAGCTGACATTTGCATAGAGCTATCTATTATAACCTGAAGATTTCACTCCCAAGTGGAAATAGCCATCTCGGAGCCCATTATTTTGTATGTAAAGCTAGGATTGTCTTTTCCCATGCGCATCACTTTACATTTATCTACATCAGATTTCATCTGTGATTTTATTACCCTTTTATTCAGTGCCACGAGGGTCTTTCTGCAACTCTTCACAGTCAGCCCTTTGCCTCAACCACCCTGAATATCATCTGCAAACTTCTCCTCTCCTTGCTTACTGCTATTTTGAGATTATTTATGAATATTTCAAAAGCATGGGACCGTGTTTAGGCTAATTTGGCAGCTTTCCCTCTCAAATTTGAAGCGCCAGGTTCCAAGCAGAGGGAAGAAATGTAGTTTCCCAAGCTCTTGGGGCATCACTGAAGATCAGTCGGTGCTTCTGGAGATGGATGACGTTGTGCCTAAGCAGCAATGTCTCCCTCTCCCCTTGCACAAATAGATGCTGGGGGTAATGCTGCTTGCTGGGATGTGTGTCTGCCTCCTCCACCAGACTTGACAGGACCAGCGGGAGGCCCTGTGGAGGCCCTTTCGCCTGCTGAAGCTGGGCCCTGGGACAAAGAGACATGCAGAATTGCTGGGGAGAGGAGGCAGAGGGGAAGTGATGGATGGCAAAGCCTTTCTCTGAGAAAAACCTCTGCACACAAAGTTGTGAGATGTTATTTTGAATGAATAGGAGCTAACTGGCAACTTTTCTTTGCAAAAAGACACATGGGAGCCTGTCAAGCTTGCCCAAGGGAGTCCAAGTCCAGAGTCAGACGAGGACCTGCTGTCCGTGGGAGGAGAGCTCGAGGATGATGGGTCGGCAACTACCCTCTACTCAGGCAAGGTGAGATCCAGCCAGTCAGTTAGCAAGAGAAACCAGAAATTACCAGTGAGGAGCACTCTTTCAGTGGTGTTTTTTTCACTGCACCTTGCAGCAGTGCCCAGCAGGGGAGGTTGGTGCTGGGGGGCGACAAGGAGGGGCACTTCTTTCTGCTGGGGGCATCTTTGTTTGGGGGAAGAAGTTGGGGAATTACCACTGCTATATGTAGGCTGAGCAACACTCCAGAGCTGAAGGTGAGCACAAAATTAATTCAAACTGGGGAAAAACAGGTGAGAAACTGAAGAGCTTCAATGGAGGGGTCCTCATCCCGGCCCAGTGGTGCCCCTCAGAGCTTCAGGGTCACACGGAGAGTGTTTCCCTCTCCTTCCTGTCCCCGGTAATTTCTTGTTGCTTCATTTAGAGCCAGGCAGTGCAGGATTTGCCAGCTGTCTGGAGAGAAGCCTTCCAGAAAAGTCACGCAGCTCCAGAAAAATGCTCTGCAAAGCAGTTTGATGCTCCTGCAGCTGGGAGAGGAGAAAGGAAGATAGTGTGTCTTCTCTGATAATGAAGCAAAAATTGCTCCAAAGGGCAGAGGCTCTCCCCTTTAAGAGTCTTAAGCTTGACCATCAGAAAACCGTGACCCACCTGATGATACAAGAAAAGAGCATGCATCAGTGACTCGGGCACAAAGTGTCTCTTGAGCTGTGGGAAGACCTGTGTCTCCTGGCAAAAAAAAAAAACAACGGTGCATGTGCGTGAAAAAAACCCCACTGGTTTCACAGATCCACAAAGCAAAACAGAAATTCAAGAGAAGACCAGTGGCAGACCCACTGATATTGTGGCCATCAACCCCCTCCTCGTCTTGGGGGGGGAAGGCGCTCGGCCACGGGAAACACGAAGGCAGAAGTTTCTATTTCCATCCCAGCCATTTGACCGATGGCCATGCTGCTGCCCACTCCGGGGACTGAAGCTGGGGACTGGAGAACGCTGGGGGGGCCCCTCCGGCGTGGCTGAGAGTTTCAGCTGTGCCTTCACCCCTTGCTTGCTTAAGGGTAAAGTTTTTGGGGCTGAAATGGCTGGGTGGTGTGCCCAGTGCAAGCCCACTCCTGGTGAACCACATCAGCTTAGTGCACACATCTGCACAGCCCTGGGGCACTGATAGCAGGTATAAAATCAGTCCCTTTGGCTGCTGTTACAAATTTTCCATTTCATTCAGTCCAGAGCTGGAGGGTCTTTGCCTTCCTCTTTCAATGGGACGTTTTTGGAAGGAACGAGTAGTAAATAGTATCTCTTACCACCACCAGAAATGCAGATGTGGGTGGTAGACAGAGCACAACGTTCATATAAGCAGCAGCGACAGCAGCCTGCATAGCTGGGCCCGCACAAACCCTCACTGCATCAAATGAAACCAGAGAAGGGCTGCAAAAAGGTACGTGTGCCATTTATCAGTCCTGGTGGCACCAGGCTTTGTGCTGTTGGCCAGCCCACCCAACCCCTGGACTGCAGATGGCTGATGGAAGACGAAAACCCACCTGGAAAACAACCTGGGGCAAGATGGGGTGGCTTTGGGTGACATGACTTCTCACGGTAGAAGGCATCAGGATGGCTACTATAACTACTACAGAGAGGAAAATGGCCTTCAAATCTAACCCAGACTTAAGCCACTTTTGAGCAATTATCAGGAAGGTATGAATGTTTCCATCACAAATGCTTTGCAAGCACAGGTTTTTTTTTTCTTTTCCAAAATGCAAACGTTCTCATTTCCCTTGAAGTTTCTCCATATCAAGGTTGCCTTAAAAACGGACCGCGTCTTGATTTTTAATGTAGTTTTTCGGGGTTCTGTTTTTAAAGAAGAGACAGGAGCTGCTTTTTAAAGCTTATTTTAAAAGTTTTAAAGTTTTAAGCCATTTAAAAAAGGCTTAAGGCTTTTAAAAATGCTTAAAGCCTTTTTTCAGTCTTTTTTTTTCACTTTTTCAGTGCTTCATAGGATGTTAAAAGAAGGACAAATTAACAAGCTGTTCACATTTTCACATGAAAAACAACTAGAACTTTCCATTGAGCTCATGCCAACTGCATTTATCTGGGAGCACAGATAATTAAACATAACCTGACATTATATATATATATATATATATATATGTATGTATGTCTCTGTAATGAAAAGCAGTTCTGGTGTCACACTAAATGAAGTAGGTTTGGTTGCCTTTACGGGAACAGTCTAGACTTAAGCCATATTTTTGGTTTTCTTAAAAGTTAATAAAGCTGATGCTGAATTTCCTTTGTCCTCTGAGGAGACCACCTGGATGGAAAGTGCAAAGTGCACCTTTTGCAGTGCTCCTGAAAAGCCAATCCCAACAGTGTCGGATCTGAAGGAACAACCCCAGGAAGATGTGAGTTTACCCATACTGTGTGAGCATGCCTGTAACACCAGTTCCTTCCTGGCAAAAGGGAGAGCGACCACCCCATGGCAGCAGCAGAGAGGAAGGGGAGAGGGACATGGGCAGAAGAGCTGGAGGGTGAGGAGGTCCCTGGTCTGTCCAGATGCCTCATGACAACCCCACCACTCCTGATGGGTGCTGTACCCCACAGCTCTTTTGCTGCAGGAGATATAAGGAAGTGTTTGATGCTGTCATCCAAAAGCTGATGAGTGAAGATGAAGCAGAGGAGGAAGAGTTGGACATCACTCCCCATGCCGACCCTTCTCAAGCTGAGTTGAGGAGCAGCATCAAGGAGAAACTGCTGCAGCAGTAAGGACCAAGGGACACTGGCCCAAGGCCCTGGCAGCAGGAGGGATGCCCCACCACCAAGTCCCTTCAATCTGGTCCCAGGGAGTTTCGCTGGTGGAAAACTGCTTGTGGCGGTGTGGCACTGCTGCCCACATGCACCAACAAGCGTTGAGGCATCCTCATGTTGGTCCTATGGTAGTACCACTGGTAGGTGGTATCACCTGCCTTGGCAGGACAAATGTCCCGGTCCATTAAATGTTGGAACAGGACGGTTCAGTGCTACCAAGGCAACACTTGCCTGAAGGTCCTCACGCAGCTCATCTTCACTGTGCTGCCCTTAGAAAGGTGCTGGGTGGCTTGATGAGGAGCAGCTAGACTTGAGGGCTCAGTAGCCATCAGCTGCACCATCTCAGCAATTTTGGCATTGAAGGTTTGACATTCACAGAT
This sequence comes from Dromas ardeola, assembly GCA_013398915.1. Lineage (NCBI taxonomy): Eukaryota > Metazoa > Chordata > Aves > Charadriiformes > Dromadidae > Dromas > Dromas ardeola. Next base: position 212,637 of record VYZM01018302.1, read on the forward strand.
TAGAAAGCTCCCTAGAAAGGGGGATGGGACCATATGCTTTCCCAGATGGCAAAAGGTTTTCCCAAGTCAAACCCTGGGTAACTGTTCTGTCCCAAGAGACCCTGAAGGCATCTGACCCCATTCAGGGCCTCTCTCCCATCACAGAACCCCCGCACACCTTTCCACCACAGCTGCTTCAGTACCCACCACCCAGTAGCCTTGGTGGACGTGGATGTGACTTCCCAACCTCCTCCCAGGCTGCTCAGCAGCAGAAGACGGGTCTAACTCCTGTTTCCCTGGGCTGGGGACGCATCTTTCCCAGGGAACACCACAGATGGCCACGGCTGGGGCACACTGACCCTGCCAAGGTGGGCAGACACTGGACTGCATCACTTGAGTTATCCATGCTTTGTTGCTGTTTCCCCATTCTCTCCCACCGTTTTGGTCCTTTGAGGTCTGACTTGTCAGTGCCGTAATATCTTCATGGGAGCAACAGCCCATGACAAAATTTTTCTCAGCTGCAGAGGGGCAGTACAAGGTTTGAGTGCCACTCAGGTCTCCAAGTAGGACCTGGTTTGAAACCTTCACCTCTGCAAGCCCATATCCAAGCCCTCCCTTGTCACCTGCAGCTCCTCTTGACTGAAGGGCATGGAAACAGGCATCTACCGCAAAATTCATCAAACATACAACGAGATGGATCGCCCATATCTCTTCTTTGGCTATAAAAGCCATCTATGGTGATAATCTCATATGCAGGCATCTGTGTTGCTTCAGGTGAATCCTGATATAACATCCCATGATACTTGTTTTCCCTTAGATTATGCAAGTAGTGTCATTAGCCAACAATTTGATTTTATTTTTAACTTCCCTTTTTTTGATCCTAGGTTGGATGAAGGACGCGTTGAGAACTACAGGGAAATACTTCAGCAGTATATGAAATTTGCTGCCTGTATGTACCTTTGCTAAAGAGTTGCTGTCATTGCTGGGCTTGACCTGGAGCCAAAAGTAGACGGTAGCTTCAGCGCACCTAGAGAAGAAGCAGACAATGCAGCCCTTTGTGTAGTAAAAGGTGCCATAATCCTAATTACGAGTGGACAGGGACATTCATAGTTACTCAAAATGCAGACCTGTATAATTGCCTGCTACAAGGCCTGTTATCTCCAAGCCGTAAGTCCTCTGGTTGAGAGGAGCAGGAGGTGGTATGGAAGAGACTTCCTAGTTCATATCTAGTCTATCCGTTGATGTAAGTAATTCTCAGCTGCCCATGGGCTTGATGTTTCATTGTTTTAAGCAGGGAGATCCCTTACAGCTCTTAGGAGAGCCATCCTGCAGTATCACAGAGCCTGCCTCTTCCTAGTTAGGTCAGGTTTTCCTTTCCACTTATTTCTGCTCAAAGCAAAAGGCATAAAAATTCCTCAATCCCTCCCTCTGTCGCCCCTCCTTTCCAAATAATCCATGACGCAAGGCTTGGAGAGACAGATCTGCATCGCCTTCTCCTCAACAACAACATTCTAAACTTTTTTTCAGGGACCAGAATCTCGTTCAGACTCTCAAGACAAAATGAATACGCTGTCAGACCAAAACCTGCCACTTTCAAAAAGCACCAACCAACACCTGTACCCCCAGAAGACCTGCTGGAGCCAGACAGTGAGTTTGTTGCGGCACACTTAAAGGTGGGTGTAGCCTGTTGGGTCTCTCCTTGTTGCTTTTCAGGCAGGGATTGTGGAGACCTGCATGGTGTTGGGTCTGCTCATACCCCATGGGAGTCCTGTGGTTCCAGTCAAGCTCATTTTGATATCTCCTATGGGATATGGAGAAGATCCTGATTCAGCAAAACATTAAAATGATTGTTGGTGGGTCTGCACTAGGTTGATGGGACATACCAACTTGTGGCTGTTTGAAGATGGACTTAATCAGGTGTTCGTGGCTGAGATGGAAAGCTGAGTCTGGCATCCCCGTGGTTCTATGTGGCCACCACCCCGTGGTGGCCATGTATAAAGGGTTTTTCTTACAGAGCATCCCATGCAGCTTGAAGGTTGAACAACACTAGTTAGTGATCTCCACCCCAGCTGAAGCCTTAGACCCTGGTCTACTCACTTCCATACCATTCATCCCTCATACCCTCCAAATCAGTCTGCCTTATCCAAACTGCCTAGCAGGGTCAGATCCAGGCTCTTCAGACAGGAATCACTTGGGGGAGTGCTCCCTGTCCCAGGCCAAGCCCTAGTCCAACAATTAGCAGCACAGGCAAAAGCTTTACAGGGTCCAGGCAGCCTTGAAGTCATCAGTAGGGACGTCACCCTTGTGTCCAGCAAGGGATGGGGTGTCCCAGGGTGTCTCCTCCACTCCAGCTGCCACGAGAAGCGGCTCCCCAGGGCCTGTTGTCGCTGTTCCGGTGACCCTTGGAGGGAAAGCGGAGACTGGGGGCATGTCCCATCAGCCAGGGGCTGGATGGGACCCCCCTGCCAGCTCAGCCCCCCGCAGCACGGCTCCTCTCTTCCCTCCCCTGCCTCTCCCTTCCCAAACCAGACAGCGTTGCAGTTTCTTCAGGCATGCAAGAAAATTACCTGTGATTTATCACACAATCAGTGATTTTGTTGGCTTTTTTATTTTCGACATAGAAGCGCATTATACTGCTCCCCCCTCCTGAAATATAGGGGTAGCAAATCCTCCTGCCTGGGACCGTCCGTCTTTTTAGCCTCGTAAAAAGCCTGAAAAATGAAAGCAGGAACAAAATCGGCAGTTTGTTGCTTTTTTGTTGTCCTCCATCCCTAACAACCAAGAAGTAATTCTTAGCTGTTCCGCAGAGCCAAAACGTGCATCTTCGGGTTAATATAAATTAGTGCCGCAGTTACGGCTGGAGTCAGCCGTCGCAGGGAATGCCTCCACCTGGGAGCTGCTGCGGACAAGTCCCTCTGGTCCCCACGACAGACAAAACCTGAGCACGGCCCCTTTCTTCACGTGAGAATTAGCTGCTGCTTTTAACGATGATGTTAAAAGGGAACAGCAAGGTGTCCCTACTTCCCTCCTCCCCAAACTGCTCCCCATTCTTCCCGGAGAAGCAGGCGGTAATGCTGCTTATTGCTATTAGACAGCATTAAACTCAGCTCCCTTGTAATGCTGGGAGCTAAGCCCTCAGCAAAGAAATGTTTCTATTCCGCTTGTCAGGATGTTGCCGGATAAATTACTTGCGTGTCTGATGGAAAGAGGGCTCTTGGCAAATTCTATCATCAGAGAGTGGCTAATAACATAAAATAAGAGGAGCTGAGCTTTGTGCGTGAAATGTGAAAACCCAGAACCGAGGACGAGTTTTCCTCAGTTATTTAAAATAAGCTAATTAAAAATTAAACAAACAAGGCTAGGTGGAAAGCACAGCGTGTGATAGTGTGGCTCGCCAGCGTTCTGGGGTTGGTACTGGTGCGGGGAGAGGGAGGCCTGGGGCAGAGCATCCCTGTCCCCCGTGTCCAAACAGGCATCCCTGCAATGGCCTCCCCCAGCCCCCCTACCTGCCTCTCATCTCCTTGGTTTTGGTCCTGCAGCACTGCCGTTCTCCTGAGCCCGTAAGACGATGGTATCCTGATGGACAGACCTTTTTTCTCCTGTTCCCAGATGGAAGTGGTCAGGTTTAGTATCCAGCAGCAGTGATGCTTTGAGGGGGGGTGGAAGACGGGGGCGGGCAGCCACGGGAATGCCCTGCCACAGGGTGGGTCACCGTGACCCTCCTCCCTTGGGGTAACCTGCCGGGGCTGGCTACACAACTTGTGCCACTCTTGCAAGGAAACAAGGTCTACAGAGCTGGTTGGAGTTGGCTGTCTGTAGGGTGGGGGAGGCTCAGGTCACTTCCCCCCAGACAGTGTCCCACGATGGTTTTCTTCCAAAGCTTTCTGTGGGCTTTCTATGGGCTCATCTTTCCTTAACTGTTTCTCAGCTACCCATCAGGCAACGTGGCCATTCTCATCACGTTCTCCGGGGAAGCCCTGTTCACCTATTGCATCCTGGAGGACAGCAGATACCCAGGGATCAGGGCTGCCTTTGGGAGCCAAGGCCACGGGGTCTGCTTCCACCCTGATGGCCACCTCTGGTAAGTGCAAGCCCAGAGGTGGCACCTGGATCCCAGTTCAGCCCCAGCCCACCCCAGTGGCACCCCAGGGCTTTAAGGCATGCTGAAAGCATCTTCATTTTCCATTCCAGTTTTATTTTTCCTATGTGAAAGTGCGTAACAAGGAGGGAGGGCTGTGCTGCAGCCCACCAGAGACCATGGTGGCTTCTCACATTGTGCACCAAGGTGCCGAGGGAGTAACAGCATGCACAGCACGAGGGCACTTGGGGATCATGCCATCTCAGTTGCCAGTGACATCTGTCCAGAGACCCCAGCATGAGGACTGATTTTGGCCAAGGTTGGCCACGCGGCCGTGGAAGTGGCTTGACCCTGTTATAGTGCAGGGATGAGGCCACATCTTCTTTACTGGCTTCCTGTGGAGCCCCAGGAGGCCACACTGGAAAAAACGTGGGCTTATCATCTGCACACGAGGGCAAACCTCAAGAGCTGGAGTCAGTTAGCTCGAGGTCAATGTTGCTTTTGGTTTGCTATTCTTATATCCAGTGAGTGTACCTTGCCAAAGAATGACTCAGGTGGCCAATTTCTTGCAGTCTAATTTGTAATATGAGGTGAACGATGGATTTCAGCAAAAACTCCTGGTGTTCAAGCTATCAAATACTGATTTTTGACACCCCATCCCTAGCCTCCAAAGTTTCCCTTCAGAAAGCTAAGAACTGGGGGAATCAGTAAATCCCATCTCAATTTTTCAAGTCCTCCCTGTCTTGAGACTAATTAATGGACATCTTAAATGTCTAGCAGGCTGTTACCAGTCATTTTAAATAGCTTTTGCAATAATGCTTCCATCAGACTCCTGCGGTCCTACCACTCACCTGCAGACACTCTGGTCTTTCATCCATCATGCAGCAGCCAGGTTTTTACAGCCCAGCACCGGAGCGATCCCTAACAACCCTAAACCATCGCTGACCCCACCATGGGGCTCTCCTGGCCCTGCTGGACTACACACTCCCCATCGGCATTAGCCACACACTGCATGGCAGCTTGCCACCGAGCTCGGGTGGGCTGCTACGACCCTCCCAGCCTCTCCCAGCAGCCATGAATTAAGGGCAATGCTAAGTGACCATTCTGAGATGGATAAAAAGAATATGATAGCTTTGATGAGAGGAAAATAGAAAACTGACAGCCCGTGGGGTAGGTCGCCTTTCCCGCATATGGACCAGCTCAGGCTTGTCTGAGGCTGGCACTGTAGCACACCACAGCTGCAAAGTTAGATATTATTTTTTCCTGTTTTGTTTTTTCCTGTTTTTTTTTTTTCCCATTTTTTCTGAGCTGCAGCACATGGTAATGCTGGGGGGGGCTGAGCTGCTCTCGCAGCCCAGTGAGAATCAACTTCTTCACCATTCCATGATTCTATGATTCACACTTAGGCAGGAAAAACTCAACGTAACACATGCTGTGAATGATAAAAACTCCCCATGAGCTATGGCTGCGGGGATGCTCCAGCACCCAGAGCCGCCCACTCCGGCTGCCTGGGGATGGGGAGTATTGATTCGTATCTCTGTGTTGTAAATATGGGCTGTTTTCCCCTAGATGCTGCATCTCCTTTATAGTTTGGCAGAGCCATTTTCTGCACCCAGCCACACGCACAACTGCACACACACGCACGGAGGACCTGTTTTTAGCATAAACGTTGCCAGAGCAAAAGAAATTCCCGTGTCCAGGGACTTTCAGAAGATGTAGATGTGCAATAGGAAGAGGGGGACTCACACACAGAGAGAGCCCACACCCTGCCCAAGGATTTTCTCTGACCTTCAGGGACTCATTGCTCTCCCAGGGGCCAGCCAATTTCTGTAACCTGCTTTTACTCTAGGACGAAAACTATTACTAAAACCCATTACTAAAAACCAGTCCCTGACCTGATGCATCATGTCCCAGCAGTGACTCTTGGATGGCAAAAATAAGAAGTTTGGTCCAACTGCAGATCAAAGATGGTATTTGGGACCGGGAAGTTGCTGGTTCTGGACTCATCCAGCTTTGCATTTGTCCCCAGGGCCTCCCTGAACCCCTGCACTGGGATCTGCTTGGACTGGGCAGGGGCCAGCCAGAAGCACTGGAGGTGGCATGACTTCAGCCACCACACTCACAGCCCTCCTTTCCAGTCCATCACCATGAAACTGAACAGCCACATCACCATTAAAATCCTGGCTCAGGATCAAATTCATTTATCGTTCACCAGCCGCAGTGATTCCATCCGTTTCAACGTGGGGTCCCGGCTCAAGGTGAGAACTTGCTGTGGTGGCCCTGCCTGGCCGGCTCCTGCCTACCTGCCTACCCTTGGAGACCAGAGGCAGCAGTAGGGAAACCAGCCGGTGGAGATAAGCTTGGGGTTGCTGCACAGGACTGGTCACAGATTTTCAGGTGGAAAAATCACCATTTCATTCAAAAGCAAATTTCCTGCCTGTGTGAATCTTAATGAAATTGCCTTTCAGGAAAGCATTTAGATAAGATTGAAATGCTGTTGCTGAAGGGTAAGAACAGCACGTCTCACAAATTCATTTTGAAACACTATTTCTTTTCAAAACATTTATATTAAACGTCAATACAAACACAAAGCTCCTGATTTTATCTAAACAGCATTTCACTTAACATGAAACAAGCATCTGGGGAGAGGAACAACAAAATCCGTTGATATTTGTTCCCACCTCTGACCCTTCCCTGGAGGTGGACGGTGCTGTTACGGCCACGGCTCAGCCCTGCTCGGCGCCACTGTGGCTGTCCCAGCCTACTGGTGGGCATCCCTGTCCTCCACTGGATGCAAACACAACTGGTCAGCTCTGAAGCGCAGGTGATGCGTCACCAGGAGCTCATGGTGGGGTGCTGTGGCCTCAGGGTGAAGGATCCTTATAGCAGCCTTCCAGTACCTAAAGGGGGCCTACAGGAGAGACGGGGAGGGACTCCTTATCAGGGAGCGGAGCGATAGGATGAGGGGTAATGGCTTTAAACTGAAACAAGGGAGATTTAGATTAAGTATTAGGAGGAAATTCTTTACTGTGAGGGTGGTGAGGCATTGGAACGGGTTGCCCAGAGAAGCTGTGGATGCCCCATCCCTGGAAGTGTTCAAGGCCAGGCTGGATGGGGCGTTGAGCAGCCTGGTCTAGTGGGAGGTGTCCCTGCCCAGGGCAGGGGGGTTGGAACTAGATCATCTTTAAGGTCCCTTCTAACCCAAACTATTCTATGATTCTATGATTTGATTTGTCTTCCCTGCTGCCACACAAACCAAATGTTGACAGACCTCATAGCAATAGTCTATATGTGGCCACAGATGCATTGCTAATGGAAACAGACACCTGGGGCACCTATTCAGAAAGGTGGCAACAACCCAAGGTCAGTATTTGGGACCATAAAGCACTGGCACCTGCTCTTCCATCTTCTTCTCGGGACCCATTGCTAGGTTAGGTAAGGAAGTCACCTTCCTTGTCCCACTACTTCTGGACAGCCCGCTCCCACCAAAGGAGGCTAGAGCCGTGAGTTTAGCTCCTTAGTCCCCTTGTACCTGCACTGGAAGAGAATCACCTCCAAAGGGGAGCCATAGGGTTAGTGTTCTCCATGGGCATGGAGGGAAAGGGCCTGGACATGCTACACGGATAAGCGTGCAAGTTTGGGTTACAAGGAATACTCTCCCACACAGACTCCCTTCAGGGGATTCGGCATTAACGCCCTTTGCTTTGCACGGGCTCTCTTTGCAGTTGAAAGACCCAGAGACAAGTCACCTACTGAAGTGGCCAGAAAGCGAAGAGGAGCTCTTCCTTCACTCTAAAAAGATTCAGCTCAGGAGCCTGCTCTCCAAAATACAGACAGCTTTGCAATACTTTTGGCAACCCCTCTCTCAGTGATATCACTCCTTGTATTTCATCATCTTCTATCCGCATGAAACACTGAAATGAAGATATTAAGACTCGCAGGAAGCAGTTACATCAGCGTTTCAGATCACCTTTTCCTCCATCAAGGTGGTAACAGTGACTTTGTGCTGAAAATAAAGCTCCTTTTTTCAAGCTGACAATGCCTCTTCCTGTACATCAAGTCCTTGTAGCACCAAGCCCACCTCTTTTGAAAACAACTGATGGATCATCGTACCATCAGTGGGTTTATACACCGAATACGCAGGATTTTGAAGGAGGAGATGGCTTCCTTCCTACAGCTGAAGAAATGGACTTTGGGAGCTTGCTGTACTAAGCGTGACTGATGAGCCTGCTTTGGCTCTCAAAGACACCTGTGCTTGGGTACAGGAGTTGGGGACAAGCCAAGAGAGAAGGAAGATGAGGAGCCTCTTGGATGTCAGGGCTCCAGTTGGTGGTAGATGGTAAGTCCCATGGCTTAGTGGCATGGTTGACCACCACTGAAAGGGGTCAACTGATTTTTTTTTTATTTTTCTTTTTTGTTCTATTCAGAGGTCTTTATATCAAAGACCTGACTTGTTCCATGGTGTTGGCTTGGTTTTAGGGTTCACTGACGATGAAAATGCACGAGGGTAGGAGAAAGCAGCGTTTGCGGACACTGGGCTGGATCTACCTGCAGTCACCGAGTTGCTACAGCAGCACATACTTTTTCCCCCTTTCTCTACCCACATCACTTTGTCAACTTCAAACATGCGCAGTTTGAGGAAGGGACTTGTTTTTTCTTGGAAAACACCCAGCACAGCGTAAGCTATCCTGCAGGCATCACTGTTGTACAAAAAGAAGTGTGAATGCCCAGCCAGCTGCTCTGCCATTCACTTCATTCACGAGAGATACAACTCAAAGGGTCAAACCTCTTTAGGAGGCTCCAAGCACCCAGGAAGCAATGATCACACATCACTGCCCCATACCAGTCAGGCCGATGCTGAATTCCACACAAAAAGAAGCATTTTTCCTTAGGTTAGTTCATTCAAATGACACTGTCAAAGCCAGGGGTGAAGGGAAGCTTCACACTGGAATTATGGGGGACAAACCACAAGTTTCTGCAATACCAAGGGCCAGGAGAACAGTATGTGGTAATGAGAAACCATGGGTAGATGAGCCTGTGAGTAACCAGGAAAACATGAACAGCTATCAAATGCAGTAATACTTATGATTTCTGCCACCAGCTCCCAAGCTTTCTCTTGGTAAAAGCCAACTACTTAAAATATGTTCTTGTCTTACACTTGTGGTTTCTTCCCCCTGACAAAATTGCAAGCAAAGAGACCACTTAGTCACACGAGACCATTTGTCAGTAAAGAAAATACAAATTTACCTTTATTATAACCATAAAGAGGCATTACTGTAACAATTAGCTGTACATTCAGCACTCGGGTATACATCTGTGCCAAATAAAGTCAATTCTCCTACTGCTAAAAAAGAACACTTCTTCTCAGCGATGCACTGCCCGTGCCTACAGGATGTTTACTGTCTCTGTATTACAGTTATCTTGACAGACAAGCCTCAGGATACAGAATAAAGCTTTACTCTTGGACCAAAATAGGAGGCAACATTTTTATTTAAAAAAATTAAAAACAGCAAGTTTCTAGTCAGATAATATAAAGCATCTTAAATTAATCTTTTGAAAGTATTTACACTATTTGTAAACGTAAATATCTGAAACTGTACAAATTTAAACAAATGTTCATTTAGCAAACAGGCTGTATAAACTGATTGCTCTTCTAAGTTTTCAACCAGCTGTTCTAGAGCTGTCTGGGTACTCTAAGAGAGAAAAAGATCCCAAGCACAAGAGTGACTATTGCAATGGTTTCCCCTTATGTCTTCTCTGTACAATGTCTGTATTGTATTAAGTCAGTCGTAACTCTGTACAGCGACCATGCAGTCCTTCTGTAAAACTTTATAAAAAACCCAAATATACATATATTACAACGCACTGGGCATTATTTTACAGCCTGTATTTCAACATAAGTAAAAAGAAAGGGCAAGTTCTCTGCCTTGTTAGTTCCTTTAGTTAATTTTTAAGGAGTCATGTAAGGTCCTATGAGTACCATTTATGTACCTCAGCACCATCGCTGCAACACTTCTCGTGGTGGCGTTAAATCCTACCACCTTAGTCTCCAGCCACGTGATTTATAACAGGAAAATCATTAAATCAAAACACCACCGATGTGCATGGAAATGTCTACATATTTAAAACTACAGAACAGGTTTTATAAATAAGTTAAAAGTCTGCCATGTAAGACACCACATTTTTCTTTTGCAGTGCTGCACGATAAAGACTTACCCACTGAGGCACCCTAAAGCCGCTTGTAGTGTTTCATTCCATTAATGGCCAAGTTACGGCTAAGTGTTTCGCGTTCAGCTTTCCGAAATAATGACCGATAAATGCATACTGAACACTGTGCACTGTTTACCAGTTACCAAGTACTTATCCCCTGTTTACAATCCTGATTTGACAGGCTTGCACATTCAATTTCTGGCACCCCCCCACACCCTTGTATTAGCACTTAACTCCAGCACTCCAGTCCCAGTCCCCAGTTTAAACAACGAAACCCCACCATCTGATCTTGAGTAAGACCAAAAAACAACTCTAAGAACTAGAACCAAGAAGACGACCTCTAGAACCAAGTACCCGAGAATCCCAACGCTAAGCTTTGCAGTAAAGCATCTGAAAACACACAGTTGCCTCAGAAAGAACGGAAGTTATATTGCACACTTTTCCATCGCAAATCCCAAGGAACCGAGATTCTTTACATGGAGCATGAAACTTCAGGTCAGATCTCACGGCTCCCCATCGCAACAGTGTAAGAAAAACAGCACATCCAGTGTTTCAAAAAATGCTTCACATGCGGGAAATAAAGTTTTGCCAACTAAGAACCTCTGAATTACGTTCAAGCACGTGGTGGATTACCAGGATTTTGGGGGGAGTTAAAGAAAAATCAGAGCATGCCTGCTTAAGTCAAATTGTCATACCAATGTGCTTATCTCCAAGCCTTGCAAATACCTATTACCGCTCCCATTTGATTCCCTGCGCATTATTTTCAGCACGTCTCTGAAAGTGTGGCTTTTCACTGCATACACTGGCTTACTAAAGAAAAGTAAGAAAGGTTTTTACATAAAACAAACAAACAAACAAACAGGATTTCAACTTTGAAAACATCTGGAGAAGGCAGTCACTGAGCTTCCGTAAGAGTGCTCAGCAAAGGGTATTTTGTTTTGTTTTCTTTCCCCCACACTTCTCAAACCAATTAATAGGAAGACCTTTCACAAATCAGTAACATCGTTTTTTTTCTTTTCTTTCCTAAAACAGGGTTAAGCAGCCTGGAGAATTTTGATGCAGACTGGACTGCACAGTGGAATCCTTCGTTAACTTCAAGCAAATGTCTTCGCATTCCCTTCACTGCCTGGCATTCAGCTGAAGCTTATTTCAAGCAGCCTCACTGTTGGGCTACTTGGACATCGACAGAAGTAAGTTCACCTGAAAGGCAAAAGGAAAACCTACATTAGACAGAGCAGCGAAGTTTCAGAACTGATGTCTTACATATGAACCTTTAAACAGGACTCCTAGGCGGCACACGGAGTTGTAGATGAATCAGGAGAAGACAGTTTCAAAACAACTGGCCAAAATTTGCAGTCAAATGCCTACTCACAGGCTCTTTAAAACGCAACTGTTCACAATGCTGACTAGTCATTTCAGCAGTCACAACCTATCATGTCAAAGTTTTTAAAATGACTTCAGGCATTGTCAAGGAATTCCAAAAAAATCTGCTCACTGGCAAAAAATGTTAACATTCATCTTAGATATACAAAACACATTTGGGATCCTTTGCAGTACTTGTTTCCCACAGATTACAATATTGTTTCCCATATACTTTGGTTTGTAGAAGTGATCCTAAGGTTTAACGGATAAACAATTAAGAGGAAGCCATCTCCTCTAGGATAACCCCACCTCCTCCCAGTGCATCACTCCCACTCCGTGCTCCAGGATAGTTATCACACATCCCTGTGGCCACAACCCCTGCAGGAAATATCCTCTAATCCGTAAACTAGGTTATCTGTTTAAATATTGGCATCCTGGGATAATCATGATTCTATCCATGTTCCCTGGACCACTAATGTCAAAGCGAGATTTTTAAAAACCTACTTGGTTTCTGTCAGAGCATCCTAATACAGAGAATTCTTAACCCCAATCATCTCTGAGACTAAAGACCTTATTATGTAGGGTTACGTTTCCATAAACATCTGCATGTTTTCCCAATGCAATTTATTTCAAATGAACCCTTGTAATTCTTCATGCTTCCTAAATGTAAAAGTTGCTTCTTTTTGTATTTGTCAAAAGCAAGACACATAGGCTTTTTTAAAGCATATTCATTAGCTTTGATATCTCTCTGAAAAGACAATGTCCAGAAATGGCAAGACTCTGCCATGATGTTGTACAACTCAATCCCCAGCAACATCAATCACCACCTTCTGTTTAAAAACTCGACTGGATATCCATTAAAAAAAAAGAAAAACAAAACCCCCTTTCAGCTGGGAGCCTAGAGTTCAGATAAAGCCTTGAGTTTAATCATCCAGGATTAAGGGGGATAATAAATAAATAAATAAGGATTCCAAACACTGAAAATACTAAAAAAGAAAAATTGATGTTTAAAAAAAGCCAGTCACATGAAAGAGCAACTGAAAAAACAGGGAGCTTCAATATATACCTGTTCCATTGAAGGACAAGCTATGATCTGGAGATCTTCATTACTAAATTCTTCCTTTAACAACGCATGGAGTTTCTGGAACGTTTGCTGAATGTTATTCTTTTAAAGGAAAGAAGAAAAAGCCTCAATATTAAAAAAACACAACACTCATCTCAAACATGAAACAGAATAAGCAGAATGTGAACATGGAATAGCTACTGAAGTGACCAGGTAGGTAGGGAAAAGCGGTCAAGCTTTAAGAGCTTTTCTTCTAAAACAAGCCCCAAAACAGCTACAAGGAATCCACATTGGCTGTGAGATAAAAACTTCAGCTAAGATGTGCTAAGCTGAAACACTGAGTCCTACAGACTTAACCTGGAAGCTTACAACTCAAGCTTAGTTCTTTCTGGTGGATTTACAGTGGGTGTTCCATTGAATCTGTATCGTCCTCTCTGCCTCCAGTGCTTCTGCCCACCCGTAATGGACCAAGCTGTACCGGTTTTGGCTGGGACGGAGTTAATTTTCTTTATAGTAGCTTGTATGGTGCTGAGTGGAAGATGCCCAGAATGAACAGAACCAGCTGATTTTCTCTAATGTACTCAGCCTACATCACATGCAATGGAGAGCAGGACGGCTTTTCCTTTTTCTTTTTTTTTAATCTAAACATGTAAGTATAAAACATATTATTAGGGGTTTTTTATTATTTTTTAATTTTATCTCCTGTGTCTTTTCAACAGGCTTCTCAGATCAGGGACACCACAGTGACTGCAATAGCCTGTTCACTATTACATGCGCATGGTATTTGTCACATGTTTACTGGCTGGACTGGTAGCCTAGAATAACTCTACAGATATAGAGATACACGTATGTATATATGTCTGAATATATACACATGTAAATATATGCATACATACATTTATATAGACAAATTATACATACAACCATACACACACAGACACATAAGGTGAATGACCTTCACAAAATGTGTGTTTAAAGTCTTTAACTAAATGAAAGCCCAGCGCTTACAGGAAAACATGCTGAAGTATCTCCAGCAATACTCACCCTAACTGGCTTAAACAATATTAATTCTGTATCTTTATTGGACAAGTATAACGACATGCTCCGTAATGTTGATGGCAGCTTTGTTTTTATTGTCTTGTAAGTGGAAGAGACCAGATCGTTGATCTTTGCTGAAAGTAAAAGAAAATATGCTTAATAGGCTAAAATGGCACTCTGCTAGTTGACACCTACACTCCAGAACATCACTTCCACCTTACTGGGGCTGATCATAACCACAAGGTTGAGTGAAGGGGAAGAAGGGGGTGACCGGGCTGTGCAGCATCAACCCAACACACGACCACAACATGCCAGACAAGGCTTTTCTTTTGGGACCTACTCAGGACATCAGCCCCTCTCTCCCTGCATCCAACCCATTTCTGTGATCAGATCCCTCCTGAGGTTCCTGAAGTCGCAGCCTTCCAACAGCAACAAAGTTCTACACACACACACCTTCCCCTAGAAAACTTGCCTGGAAAAGAAACTGCTGGGAGATAAACAGTGCTAGTAAAGAGAACAGAATACCATTAAGTTCTCCTTACTGACCACAGGCCACGTCTGTAAGAAGAAAGGCTGCACAGCCATCTGGATTTTGAATCAACCAGACAGGAATCCTCTATCAGACAAGACCTTCTTTCTTTATTGCTAGGTATTTTAATGGTTTTACAACTCTTTACTTAAAGGGCAGGAGAAAAATCCATTCATAGATTTAAATTAAATTACTGAAGTCAAAATACTATGTTATTTTTTTTCCCCCTCCATTTCTACCATATCTACATTTTCTACCTACTTCTGCTTTCCAAACAAATGACTCCAAGAAACAGCAGAAGCTCTGCTTAGATCTGCCTCTACACACATAATTATTTCCAAACAAACATTAAAAATACTCCTGAAGAAGCAGGAGATGTTAAGTAGAAGCTCGAGTTAGCCCTTGAGAGCATCTGACCCATGGAGCAGCACTGAATTATGAATGAACGTGGCTGGCTTTGCATTTTAAGAACATGATGCAACAGAAGGTTCCAAAGTACAAATTGGAATTATCAAATTTTTCACTGTCACCCAAAAGCACAACTTTGTTATGTGAAACGCAAAACAACCCAGGAACACCTAAACTACTCCCAGTGTTCCTACTAAGCATTCACATTTGAATTCTTAAGAAGACAGAAACAAAGCTGGATTACATTTTTGCATAGTGACAGGAAAACTGAGAAGGAAGTAGGTACCAAATGTACAGACAATAAAAGCTTCGATGCAGACTCATTTTTTCCTACAAAAGCAAACGCTTTATCTTAATGTAATCAAATAATTCCTTAAGCACATTTTATATGCAGTGGAGTAAATGCTGTTTTCAAGCAAACACAGTCACAGCTTGAGAAATACTGAGGTCATCCATCTACTGCACCAATTAAATATATATTCTGAAGGTTGGCGGGTTTTGATTTAGAGGTATCTTAAGACAGGTAAAAACGGAAGCCAGGATTTTCAAGACAAAGGTAAACAGTTCTTAGATACTTACAATTTTTCCAGATCAATCTCAGTCTCAGAGTCCAATGTAATCAGGCCAGCTTTTCAGAGCACTATGTTTCAGAAGTCAGGCACAGAGACAAATGACATTCTGAAATACTCAAGCCCCATGTAATGCATCTTATATTGCTCTACCAGAAACAGTGAAAAGGAAGGGGTCTTGTGCTCCATTTGATGAGAAGTTTACAGGAGTCTCAGAGCAGTAAATGATCATGGCTTTATTAGCCTACAAGCACCTCAGAGGTAACATGAATATAAAACAAAGCAAATACCTGGTTGTGCCCAAGGTTGTTGTGAAAGGCTGTAACTGGGACCTCCTTGAGTGGCCATTGTTTTTAAAGCTGCTACCTAGAACAAGTACAATCAACAAAATGACGTTTATTTCCATTGAATTCATAACAAAGGTACCAAGTATCAATTGCACAAGTCTCTTAGATACTGCAGTGTATGGAATCTCCCCTGCTCTCTCTCTTCTATGCACTGACTTAACAACACACAGGGGAAGCATCTTGACAGAAATGCGGCTCAAATTTACAATCATGATCACTTCTTGAAAGTAAAATTCAAAATGGGATTAAATTTACAAAGACACTTAGGCAACTAAGGATACACAGAAACCTCAAAAGAGATACATACCTAAGCAGCTTAGTCAAACTCCCCAAATTCCCAATGAATCATTGGGATCACTAGGACCATCTATCAATCTCATGGGGTACCCATCCAGATTTTCGGTATGCCACTGGCCCCTCACCCCAGCATGACAGGCATCAGTACATGTAATACTGTAATCCCCTAAATTCTCAAAAGCCAGCAGCTGGCATATTTGCGATGTCCATGGAATGCTGTAGCCCTAATTTCTCAGATGTCATGCTGTAAAATCACTTACTCTCAGTACCCAAGGATCCACATCACAAGTTTCATTTTCCAGAAGTAATAGATCCTGCTGCGTGGTTTTCTCAAGATGCCTAAAAATCCTGAGCTCTAGAGCAGGTTCTAGGAAGAAGTGTATTGTAACAAGACAGCTTTTTTGTTCCAAACCCCTAGGATGCCTAATCTTTCTAAGGCACTTTTCACTAAAAGTGCTAAAAAAAAAAAATCACTTTTATCAGGAATTTGTCACTAGGGAGGAAAGTCCTGCTCAGCCAGCACCTCACTGGTGTAAAATATGTTGAGAACAGAAACTTCTAACATGCTTCATACTCTAAAGACCTCCCTCAGGAACACACATGACCCAAGATTGGTTTTGAAGGCCTACAAATTCAGTCAATGTAGGAGTTTTCCTGCAAACAGAAAAGCTCCTGCCAACTTTCACAGACCTGTTTTCAACTCAATGAAACTTTAAAGCTTTTTGATTGAAGAGTATAGGGTTGCTTTTAAAAACAAACTATTTCATGTTTCTTTAACCCATTAATCTCAAAAATGCCTGGAAAATTGTTGCTGGAACTTAAAGGGAAGCACAATCTTATAATGGGAAATGCCATCATCTTCAGCTAATCAGAACTACCAACTTCTCCTACACCTAATTTAAATACTAATTCCCTTGTCCTACCAATATTTCAGTTAGGTTACCGACATATAACGTGTTTGTACCTTTGTCATGAATTCCTCCAGCTGTTCTATAAACTGTTTGGTTTGCTGCTGAATAAACTGCTCACAAGCCGATTTCAGATGACGATCTACATCTTTCTTAGAGTCGATATAATGTTCTCTGATTTCTGGAGTACCCTTGAACAGAAGACAACAAATCTCTCCTTTTTATTTACCAGACATCACCAGCAGCTTAAATGACCAAATTTTTCTTAATGCAATAAGAATCCATATTACCTCCAGTAAGAACTGTATCAAGGCGTTGTTGCTGTTTAGTCTAAAAAATCTTGACACTGTCTTAGGGTTCAGGATTTTAAACGCTGCATCTGTGAATCAAAAAGTCACTCATGCTGTAAGTCAATGGGATTCAGCTCCAGGAATTAAAAACTTTAATCACTCATTTAGGCATGAAAATGGCCTAGAATGATTAGGAATGTAACATTAATGATTCCACTGCCGCTAGGTGTGGATGCACAAGTGCACACGCACAGAAGCACACACAGCTTGATCCGCTATTTTTCAGTTGCACCTATGGCAAACCTGAATCTAACAGTTGCAGAGTCTAAATGGATAAATACATTATACCAACCTAACAAATGACTGATACCAGCTTCAGTGCTATCAGCACATAAATTATGTGAGCTCTTTTCCTTTTGTAACTGTATCTACAAATGAAAGACTTTTACATAAGCTATGTAATTAACCAGTTAAAGAACAATATGCAGAATTTGGCCCATGTTGCCTGGGAAAACCAAGTACAGTTGCATGAAATAACTTAGAACCATCACTCTTTTCCTCTGTGCTTAATTATTTTAGTTAGGACTAAACAACAAAACGTCAAGGTTGATATACACTCATGTTTATGGTCTCTGCACAAGTCCCAAGAAGTTGTAAAACTGCCTGCAATTAACACACAATAACAAAATTATTCCTATAGAGTTAAGGGGATGTTGTCAACCCGAAACCTAGTCAGATTGGGAAAAAGAAAATTATCAACACAGTTTCAGTATGGCTTGTTGCTCCAGTGTCATTCATTTATCGTCCTACACATCCATCTGCATTTTTTAATTTCCAAAGTAATTCTGTGCCCTTCTTGCTGTATAAAACAATGGGAGGGAAACAAGATGCAGGAGTTAAAGTGCTGTCAAAGCCATTAAACAAAGAGGGAATACCAGGTACCTGGGCATGTAGACTTTGCACTGAACTAAGAATCTGCACTCCGATGCAGTTAATGGAGACTGCAGAGAAAGATTTGTTTTGTTCTCTGAATTATTTCCCAGAAACTTTACTGATTCCAGAAAGTTCTTGATGTTCTTGATGCCTAAGTTCTTGATGACAAGCCCATGAGCTAGTCAGTGTGAAAGTCACTTCTCCCCACTGTATACAAGAACCTAGCTCTATACCGCTTTTAAAAAATTGTGTGGAAGCATGACTTTTACATTAAGCAGTGTCCCTTTGTCTATAAATCCCAAATTAAATCGTAAATCTGTGTGCAGGCAGCTTGGCTAGAACACAGTAAAACTCCTATTAGCCATATTATTTTTCTTCTACAACTCAACCCAAATATAAAAGCCCTACTGGCCTATGCTACACTACATTAAGAATTATGCAGAATGTACATCTTTTCTACACCACCATCACCACCCAATATTAAAAAAAAAAAAAAAAAAGTGTTTTCCATTACTTACCACTACCATCTGCAAAGCGCTGGCTGGCACAAAAATTTATTCAATTAAATGAAGATGGAGAACAAAGTTGTGTGTCAGCCAGGACAAGACACCAAAAGGATGTATTTGCCCTTTAACCTCCAGTCAACTAGAAACTACTCAACAGGTAGGAGGTTTCATTGATGTTCAAATGCAACAGGTGAAATGGTTAGTGTAAGAATTGCTTGCTTCAGAGTTAAAACAGCAGAGTATTAGATGGCAGGGAAGAGAAGCTATTTCTTCATCTTTCTCTTCTGGAATGGAAGAAGAGAAACTTGACATGCTTCCAATTAGTCTTTCCATTATCTTTATAAACTTGACAAGTACATGTCTGTTCACTTTTTTATTGAGAGGGGTTTTTTTCTGCATTTTACAAAGGAACCGTAGTACAATTTTAAAAATCGTGACTATGGCCACTACTCTCTATTCTCCCTTCCTACAGCAGACATGGTTGCTATGTAAAACTATTCAACAATACTGCTTATTGAACTTGCAACATAAGAGATCCTTTCCTAAGCAAAACCTCACAGAAAAGTCTAGGAAATCTTGATTTGTTCTAGGCAAGTCAACTATGTATTTTTAAATTCACCTGCTAAACAGCAGTAACAAACGATATTCCTTTAAAGAGTCAGAAAAGGGGAAAGACATCTCTGTGCAACAGAAATGTAGATCCCTTAGCTGTTCTTAAAAAAGACTGGATAAATAAGTTAGGTCAGCAGCAAAAAGCAGTCAAACGCATTCCATACAAAGATAAAGAATGTGTTAGATACATCTTGAATCGCCCTTATAAGAAAACAGTTTTGGGTTTTTTTTTTCAGAGAAGATAAGAACAAAGCAAGAGATTAGAACAAGCGCACAGGTCATTGCAAGTGAACATAAAATAAACCCAGAACTTTTGCTGGCACGTTAAGGGAGGACAATCCCATCCCTTTCTGTAGCCAGCAACTGTTTAGTACCTCTAGTTTTCTTAAGGTCCAGGGAAATTTCCTTAATGGTGAAATCAGTGTGGAAAGGAGCAATTTGTTCACGAAGAATCAAAAGGTGTTTTATTAAGAAAAGCTGTCCATCAACCTGGGTCTACAGCACAACAAGAGAAAAAACATGCATTACGTGTAAAAAAATAACAATTAAATGAAGAGCAAAGTTTCAACACCTCCACTTTTAACAGTTACTTCCTATAACAAAATTAATACTAATAATCTTACTAACAAGCTTTTTCCATTAGTCTGTAGTGCCATTAACTACACCCTGGAATCAAAAAATCCCATTTCTGTATTGTTTCTAACACATTGCTCTGCAGAAGCAGGCTTTATTCACACTTCTTAGTTAGAAGAATTAGATTACACAGCTATACTACTAGATGTCCACATTAGGTACAGGTATCCATCATTTGAAAGATACAAACTTATTCTTCATAAAAGCCAGGAATTATTTCACTTAATTCATATAATTTATAGTTGAAAAACATGAGATTCTAAAAACTTTTTAATCATTACGATGATTAAAAAAAAGCCAAACAGACAGATAATCAAGGTTATTGCAGAAACATTAACTGCTATTGTGCAAAGGTCTTACGAGGCGTTTTTCTCATGTCATTAAACACAAAGCTTAATTTCTAAACAGTAGAGCAAAGATACAAAGAATAAAACAAGGCCAAGTTCACACCACCGAGATGATCAGTTTTGCACTGCTTTTATTTTCGCTATGTGCTTCATACTGCATGCTGCTTTTAATCTTTGAAGTTCATGGCTCATTGAGGTAAATGGAAGAGGATGCAAGAATTCAAATTTGCTTTTGCAAGCTGGAACTTTCCTTGATATAATGTTAAATAAAACAGTAAAGAAGAAATAAGATTTAAATCTGCGGTTTTAACAAATAGAAGTGTTCACTAAAAATAAGTGGGGGAAGTTTCTTGAGTTTTGTTTTTTTTTTATTCTCACATGCATGATTTCACCAGATAATGTTAAATTAACATGCATCAAGAGCAAAGTGGTAAAGACTCTAGTATTGGGACTAAACTATCTAGGGCTCACTGCAGGATCAGTTTTGTTCTCTGCAATACTTCAAGCTAATGCTGACCCGATACACAGTGCTGGAATGGGTAATTAACTAGAACTCTGAATCATTTACATATGAAATAGTTATCTGCTCAAGCTAGATGGAAAGGCGGTCTGAATTTATTTTTTAAGATACTACATTTAACACATATTTTTCAAAGGACACTCAAAAGAAATACTTCAAAACAGTTCTTCATGTCCCATAGCGACTAAAACTTTTTTCATTACTAGATGTTTACTGCTTCTACGAATCCAACAATTTTAGCCTACTAAGACTTTCCTTCTATTTTTTTAAAAATTAATTTCCTGGCTGTTAGAAATTAGAAAATTACTACAGCGTTTGTACTGAAGCATTTGTATTAAATTTGTAACAAAGCGTGGCAGGACATTTAAGGTTAAAATGACTTGATGAAACTGCATTGAATTCTGAGCAACACATCAGATCCAACCTTTTGATTATAGACAGTTCCAAGCAGAGAATACTGAACAAATCTTCCCGGTGAATTTAATACTTGGACAGATTTTTGAAAATTCAAAAAATGGAGGCAGAGAAAAAGAGAAAAGAGTAACAGGCAATGAAAACAAATACAGGGAGGAGAGACTTCTAGCAGAATTTTTCTTAGGTATCACTTGATTGAATTCACATGACTTAGAGCAGCCTGCAAACACGATTGCTATGATTTGCACTGCACCTTTCCAGATAGGCTAGCATGTGAATCATTATCTGTGCTTTACAATACATTAACTGTAACTAAAAGCTGACAAATCCATCAGGTCTCTAGGGGTAGAGGAACATGCTTTCACTGAGATTTCAATAGAATTCTGAACAACTGCTTCATGGTTTTAGATATACATAGGAAAAAAAAAAAGAAATCATACCCAAAGCACAGATTCTGACCTTGTTTTTGCTGATAGAATCAGCAGCTCCCAGCAGCGAGTGGATGCAGGCAGATAAGGCCTCTTGCGATAATCCCTGAAACACTGCCCTCTGCAGGGATGAGGAAATCAGTCAAAAAAAAAAAAAAAAACAACAAAAAAACAGGCGTTAGCAAAGCTTAAGCAGAATTTAAGAGTTGCGGCTTGCGAAGGGTGTGCTTATCAGCACGCAAAACTCTACAATAGTTAGCTACAAACATGTCACCTAAGTGCAGTAAGGGAGGATGAAACGTTGGTATATAAATGCTTGCTACAGCACTTAGACGGGAAGCAGGTCAAGCTTGCCCTGTTCACCCTCCGGCTCCGAATCTGCACCCAGGTAGTGACATGGTCAGTGACACCTAATGCATTCCCAGCTAAAGGCATGAATGATGCTTCCTGGGTAACCTGACCAGACCCTTCACATGTCAGGGTAACTATCTGTACGTGCAATTTATACTTGCAATAGACGTGAGATCATTCGAGCGAGCTTAACCTCGAGCAAACTCAAAATTACCTCACGTTTGCGCCAGGTTAGTAAACAAACAGGACAGCTGCCGTGGCCCGGGTGACACGGAGTAACTCATTCAGCTGCAGCAACTAGATCATACGGCTGAGCTGGCCACAGGAACACAGCTCGCCTCCACCACCATAACAGCCCTGACTGCCCCAAGGCTTGCCAGTGCTGCTTCATTCATCTCTTCTCCTATCTACAAGGCGCAGGCAAGGCATACCGGTTCTGCTGGTTGAGTCACCATCCCTGGAGGTATTTAAAAGATGCGCAGACATAGCACTGAGGGACATGGTTTAGTGGTAACTCGGCAATGCTAGGTTACCGGTTGGACTCCATGATCTTAAAGACCTCTTCCAACCAAAACGATTCTAGGATTCTATGCTAGAATATGTCAGTGAAAAAATAAATAAATCACTGTGCAGATACACTATAAATGAGCCTTGCAAACCACCTTGCAACAACAACCTCATCTCCAAAGGTCTGGCTGAAAACAAGGGCAAATACTCATTTATCTTTAATGAGATTGACATATTAAGCAATAAAGTATTAATATTTTCCAGCTTCTTTTTAAGCAAATAGCATCTTGGTAGCAGTTTCACATAACACCTATCAAATATATTTTGAAATGCATTAAATGTATCTAATAAAGATACAACACATACAGAAAAGCAAGAACATTCACATTATGTTTCTCAGAGACTTATTAGCCTTTTACACTATTAGGTGACAGGCATAAATCAGATCCTAAAGGACAAGTCTCAAAATATTTGCAAAGTAAACACCGCTTTTGTTTCTGTTAAGACACGAAGATTCCTACTGTCTTAAGCTTTGGAAATGTCTCCTACATTTTGGAAGGTGAAAAGATGTGCTACAAAAAATTTTTGAGAACATTTCCAGAATGTAGAAGTAGTAGAGTCACCATTTTTAAGACCAGAAACATCACCTTGTCTGACGTCCTGCAAAGTACACACAGCAAGAAACGCATTCCTCCAGTAATTTCAGCAGTAAGATCATTCTCTATAATTGACACAGAACTTTCTATTTTATCCTGTCCTATTCACTCCTCAACTTTGGTGTGATAAGTATCTTGAGCATCAGATACTGAAGTATTTCTGTCACAGCAAAAGCAATAGATCTACAAACCAGTGCCTTTCTAATTGGAAATGATCTAAATTTTTCAGTTCACTTGTTTTACATAAGGATAGCATCAAAAAGACTAAGAGATAACAGAGGCCAGTAATTGTGCATTCCTAATTTACATTAAAATATTTAGACATGGTGCTACAAACTTCATAACTTCACTTAAAAAAAATTAGATAAAGAAATTTTTGCATACGTCTATACATCTGTACAGTTTGGAGAGACACACTAGAGTCCTTCTGACAGTAGGATACCACATTCCATGTAGATCTGCTGGTGAAATTGTTGTCTGGTGCCTGGGATTAAGGGATTCTGATGAACCTGTTTAAAAGTAAAATACACACATGAAAAACTTGCCCATCTGTCCTTTCAACTGACAGAGACTGCAATATCAACTCCACTTTACACAGACTCCACAGTAATAAGACATATTTTATTGCACCCAAATAGGTTAGGGTTTTTTTTCCTTCTAAGCAGGTCAGTACTAGACTTCTGATGTGTATCTAAGAGATGTGTATAGGCTGTAAGAGACATGAATTCACTTTCAGGGATGGCCCAGTTTGACCTTTTTAAATGAGTTAGTTTTACAGGCATGTCTCCAATGTCACCCCCTCTCTACTTAGCTCACCAGCTGAAATGATCAAACAATTACTGGGGGGAAAAAAAAAGCATAGGAGAAAAAAAGAACAAAAAAATGGTTAGTGATCATGGAACTATAGGAGATGCTCAGAAACAAAAAGGAAAAAAAACAACATTCCATCAGTTTTATTTCTTCATGCTTTCCTTTCTGCTGGGGATAATCCTACATGAATAAACAGCTGCAGAAAATGCAGGGTTTAAACAACATGTTAATAACCACAAAAATAATGGCAAAACCAATTTTGTCATGAGAGGGTTGTAAACACAAAAAAGTGCTCCTCCTGGGTAACCTTTGTAATAATTCTGTATGCTCAAAATGGATTTTCACAACACCTGACAGACAGAAGTCTTGCATTTCCATTTTGTCCTTAAATCCTGGGAAACAGCTGAGTCAACAGCATCAGCACTCTGATTCCAATTAGCAACCCTTCAAAAAAGTAAAATTTTTAAAGTTTTACCTCATGATGGAATAAGCACTTGTGAAGTGTTCGTGTGATCAGCACAGAAATTGTCTAAAATAATTCAGCAATATTTTTCTACCTTTTGAAACAATAGATTTATTGTCACAGTAATTAGAAAGCAAGACCTTAGTTGTCAGTTTGAGATGCCTAAGCTATTTGTTAGTCACTTCAGCTACTCCTGCAGGCACTGAAATGGGAGAAAGGCACCTTTGAAGGGCAAATAATCCCAATTATCTCAGACACTTATCTTCAAATTACACCATATAGGTTCCTTCCATCTCCTGAATGCAAGTGGGATTTAAAGGACTTGCGAGTGCCACACACCTGGCTTGAAGTAAGATGAACTCCGCTCAGCCAGCAAGAACTTTGCGGGCCTTGAAAGCCAAAAGCAAGAAACTACCAGGTAATCAAAAGGAATATGAGAAAGAACTGACAAAGAGCTGAGAAAGATGCTGCTGGGAAAAATAACACTGTAGTATTCTGAACAATGAGAAAATAAAGGGAGAAATTCTTCATGGATCTTAGACAAAAATTTAAAGGGCTCTAACACTCAAAGAGAGCCACATTTCATGGAATTTGCTTCCAGTTCACTGTAATTTAAAGGCACATGGGTCACATATTTAGTATGGCAAGGACTATATTCTGAATTATTGTAAACAGCAAAAATTACTAACTGGTTTCAGTAAATGGAAACATATTCAAAGGAAGCAGTCACCTTCCCAAGTAAAGGCACACAAAAAAACACTCCTAGATGCTCAAAGCATTCCTTTAAGAGACATGTCTGACACCAAATCACCCTTCTCATCTCAGCACAGCTAACAAACAGAAGCATCCTTAAGTATACATCATGATGGCAGGGATACTTTGCAATAGAGAATACAGAAGCTCAGTTTTACACAAAGTACAATAGATGCTGTCAGCTACAAAAGCAGTTGCTTCACAGAATGGATTGCATTGGAAGCACAAAGAAACGCTATCAAAAGAACAAGATTAAGTTGTTTCTCATAAAAAAAAAGTTATTAAGAGTCCTGAGACAAAGTTCACCTCTCAATCTCTTATGAATTTCTCTAGGAAAATAACCCTTTAAGATACATGCAAGTTTCTCACTGATGGTTCAAGTTAATGCTCACTCTCTGTGAGCTTTATGCATTAATTTGACAATAGCAGATATGTTTCATACCAGATTTAACTAAGTTGCAGGAGTCAGGATCTTCTAGCCGGACATCTGAAAATGAAGCTTCAGATGTCAGCTTCTTCTGTTCCTCTTTTAAACTCTGTGCAATTTGCTGCAGAGAAAGATGTACCACAAAATTTATATTCTGCTTCTCCTTAATTTAAGCAGCATTACACTACTTTGATTACAATAGATAAAAGCATACTAAATTGCAAAAGGAGTCAGCTACACCGCACTCCCCAGTGTTTCAAAGACATTAAAAGAAATAGACAGGTGTTTCCAAAACACCAGCAGAAACATTTCAGTATCAACTTAAGATTCACAAGTATTACACAGAACTGTGTAAAGCACTGTTCCTTCCATTTTGCCTGTTTTTACTGATCTCTAAATAACAAAGCCACCTAGAAAGAGAAGCTCAAAATAGGAGAGCCCAATTCAACACTGACTTGGATTTCATACAGATAATTTCTGTGATGGCTTTATTCCTATAAATGACACGTGCAGATGGCCCCAAAGTACTGTCTACTTTATTCCCTACAGGAGTTCAACAAAAAGCTTTCCCCTAACATTACTCAATACTTCTACACTTCAACCTTTTTCACCACTTGGTCTGCTTCAAAGCAATGAGAGGCAGCAAGAATGGGCAAAGAACTGCATTAATATTTGAGCAGAACAGCACAAGAAATATTTCTGTCCTGTGCTTTTAACATTTTAATAATTCATTTACTCAGACAGAAGGTCTCTCTAAATAGCAAGGTTTTGAGGTTTAAAAGCAATCAAGGAGCAAAAACTGGAGTCTTACAAGGACATACAAAGAGCAGCGTAATTTCTGGATTTAGAATGAACTGT
This sequence comes from Dromas ardeola, assembly GCA_013398915.1. Taxonomy (NCBI): domain Eukaryota; kingdom Metazoa; phylum Chordata; class Aves; order Charadriiformes; family Dromadidae; genus Dromas; species Dromas ardeola. The sequence continues at coordinate 238,933 of VYZM01018302.1, forward strand.
AAAATTCATTTTTTTATTCTTCCTAACTGAACAGCCATAGGATCCTAGTTAGAAAATAGGGCCTTGTGTAAACTAAGTATCTGCACCACTTACCTATAGAAGTTATAGCTAACATTAAACAAGTTCTCACAATCTTTTTTTATCCAGTTCTATGCACACAATTTCAGCAAAAAAAACCTAAACCAACCAACCAAACCTGCACTCCTAACAGTTATACTGGTAAAACTTCTAATCATGAGTTGTTCTGAATGGAGGGATCCCATTTAGCTACATTTTGTGTGGTGGGCTTCTCAATTACTATTTTTGCTTTTTCTTCAAAAGCTTGTTAGTCCTTAAACTTTCAGTATAAACAGCAGGTATTCTACAAACTCACTAGCTTCAGGATTTGTAAATACTTTCCTAAAAACCTATGAACGTCCCTAATAATCACCAAAGCATAAACTGTAACATAACAAAAGCTTTAGACAGGTATAAAGACAAGATTATAGCAACGTGAGTTCGGTACTAAGAAGTTTCTCAAAGTTTGTCTGTTTACAGGCAAGAATTTAACACCATAAGGTACAGTTATATGATATTAATCTCTTCCAGCCCACAGCAATATATATATATATAGATAGATATAGTTACAGAGCTTCTTCATTTTATATAAGTAATGCTATGATTCTGAAGTCAAACAGCAGCTTCTCTACCAACTGGTCAGCTGCAAACAAGTCCTACAATTTTCTAAGCACCACCAGCTATCCTGGTAGATAAATGGAAAGCAGAATAGAGCAATAAAATAGGCATCTTGCCAGTCCATGTCAGAATTGCTGTTCTCAGTCAACTCAAGCTTTGACAGCTTGCGCCTCTCATTATAAAGTCAATGGCAACAGTTATTTGGTGGGGGGGTGGGTGGTTCTCTTTACCTACTACTTACGAAAGTAAATAAAAATTTACTGTTATGAGAGAAAATTTACAAGCTTCAAGTTTAGATAGAACTGTTAACTGTGAGAACTATCGACAGTTTTACTGCGTTTGACATAAAGTGTTCTCTGACATCTAGTTTCGGGTCATAATTTAATCAGCAGGTGCCAATTTGACAGCGCCAGTAATGCTAAATACACCTAAGAACTGGAAAACCCCATCTGGAAAGCACTATAATGCACAATTGTATGTACTGCACATAAAAATAAAACCAATCAAGGACAATAAAAAAAGCTGATGCTATACCTCCATCATTTCCAACTTGTCAGGATATGCAAGATCGCCTGGAGCGGGCTTGTAGCCTGTGATATCAGTCTGAATGTAAATATGCGTCCTATAGACAAGGCGCTCTTGTACATCTTCTAACATCTGCTTGACACCAGCTGCAAATGCTCCCAGTTGTTCAGCTGACAAAGGTAAAAAAAAGGCATAAATTTGTTAATTTAATTACAAAACAAGCTTACAGACACAAAAGTTTGAAGTATCGTGTATAGAACTGTCACAAAACTGGCTTGCTGCAGATGAAGTCAGCCTATTTTTGGAACAGTGGGATGCAGACAAATTTGTGACAAACAAGGAACTACTGAACTCCATATTGCAGTTGCTTCAGCTCCTCAAATTTTCATTAGATTGTGATAAAGCGATCTCACACTGATAAATTAAGACGCCATGTTAGAATTAAGCATTCTCATTATTTGAGACCTGCGTACATCGAGTGGCATTTCTGCCTGGACACGAAACCAACGTGCTTTGGTTCTATCATAGCCAAGGCCTGCAGTGTGCCTGTTGGGAGCTGACAAGCTAACTCATCTACTAGAACAGTTGATCCAAAGCTGTTCATGTCCAACTTAAAAACTATTTTATCAGCCTGAGTTTAAGTAGTAAAAAGTCACGTCTTAAGATTAGCCGAAAGACTATGTGACCAATTTTTCCCTCTTTCCTAACAGTGTTACAGTATTTTGGCTATGCAATTTAATAATTTGAACAGTTAAGACGAAAGCTAAAACTGATCAGGTTCCATCTATGAGTTACCATTGTTCTGTACATGATCTTCAAGCATCTCATTTTTGAGAATCCCGCAGAGTTCAGAAAGTGTCTCCAAGTGAATGACGTGGATGATCATTGGCCTCAGGACATCATACAATGAAAGACACAACTTCTCCAACAGTTCACTATGAAGAAAAAATAAAACAAAGCAAAACACTTTCAGGATCCCACAATACCAAAATAAAAGTTTATCACCAACACTGATTATTTTATGGCAAAGACTTTTATAAGAAGGGTGAGAAAACAATGCAAAATGGCATCACAGAAGATTTAAGAAAGGACCATTTAAAAAATGAACCCCTGATTTCCTACGAAGTATCTTTAGAGATTTAGGATACCATTTGCTTAAAATAGTGGTAGAGTTTTGAATTTATTTTAAAATTAAAAAAAAAAAAAAAACCACAAACAACAAAAACCAACCAACGAACAACTGAACCTGTCACAAAGGGAAGATACTGCCAACTGGTTTACCTGACTTCTGTGAATAGAAATGCTCCTGCTGAGGTCAGAATCATACCCCCAATTTGCCCTTGAGAAAAGGCTCATCTGATTCCAAGTACTCAACAGTTTATTAGAACCAGAAGCACACAAGGAGGGACACAGGAGGGGAAGCTTGGTAACCTTTTCTGTAACAACTTCCAACGTTGCAGGGCACACTTTCTAATCTAACTGAAGTTACGACATCAATACAATATGAAACACCAAAAATTCCATTTTGATTTATTTTCTTTCCTGTTCGAAGCGATGCATATTTTGGTTAAGACACCAGTAGCATTCTTTCTAGACATTTTTGCCATTCTCAGTGCTCCCTGCACTAATCACAGGTTAGCTAATAATGCTGTTGCCAGCAGCTGAAAATTCACGCAATTCCTCAGTTAGACTTGGAAATATAAACACTAAGATTGTTTAAGTATTTACAGTGTGGTACGGTTGTTGAATTTATTGCACTATATATATTATTTTTTTCTAATTCACAAAGAATGTCTGCCTATAGGACAAGGACACTTCAGTTCCTTTCAGAGTGTGGACAAAAAATGCTCACAAAAGAATGCTCACAGAAGAAACATTTTGAATGTCTCTCTTCTGTTGTATTCTACAGCTTTACAAGCAAGTTGATAGAACTGTAACTCCATGTTAAAAGCAGACACAAAGGAGAGTTTCAACAGCCTTATTATTAAATACAACACCCAATCTGAGATCTCTACTCTTGGCTAGATTTTTGGTAAACCCTTTTATTTGTTATGCCTAGCTATTATGCCTTCAGAGCACCTCAGCACTTCAGAAAAAAAATGAGGCTATTTACTACAGAGCTAAGAAAAACCTAATAAAGTAGTTACTATTTGAAACGTTTTCCTCAAAATATTTAATTTAAATGTAGGCAAAAAAGGGAAGCAAGTCCTTATGAAAGGAGGTAACTACTTTCCATCAAGATTCAAAAATAATAATCAGAAGCCTATTCTCATTCTTGGTGCGAAGAGCAATAGTGACGAAATTTCTGTCTGAGGCATCTGCTAGGAGGGGAACAAAAAAGAAGTGGGTAACAACAATTTGCAGTGATTTCAATTGGGGATGTTTACTTCAGGATTTGGTCTGAAATAGCTAAATTGGTTCTTAAGCCAATTTAGTTAGGTCACCTCAAATCCTGAGTATGTCCCACATGAGACCTCAATTTCTCAGGAAAGAGAAAGATTGCTCCTATTCTGGCACTATGGCTTATTTCTAGTGAGGCTTTACGCATTTATCGCTTTCCTTTAGCTTTAGAGGACAGGGAGGGTAGTGGGCAGTATTTTTTTCCAGGTTACATTTATTCAACCCAAGCTGCACTTGATTTTAAGATACTACAAAGATCAAAACCATTGTTATTTATCAACTTCATAGCAATAGAACATGACCTGCCCAAATTTCAAAATTAAATATTATTATTAAAACATACCAGCAATTGGAGAATAACCTACTCAATTCCCCTAATATTAGAGGTCTGTTGTTTTTACAACTTCGAATACTTTTATAATGCAATTACCATGTGAAGACAACAACCTGTCCTCTCTTCTAGATCTAGGCAGCACAGACACAGATACTGTCCTTGTCAGGGGTCCACTACCCTGCCTTCCATTCAGCTCACCTACTGGCACATGCAAATATTCCTTGACAGTAAGGGCAGCTCACTAACTAAATCCTTGATGAAAAACGGCTGGAGTTCATCAGCTCAATTTTACACTGAAGTAAATAAAAAGCACTCCTGCAACTGACTGCGCAAACCGTTGGCATAGAGGCAGCACAAAAACAGCTGAGAGCTGTAGCACTGTAAACTTCTACAGCTATTTCCAAAGCAACTGTGTGTCTTTATCTCTTTCAGACCACCTACGGAGCATTTACATTACTTGGGTTATTTATGGGGAGGCAAACTACCAGCTTCGCTTGAAGAAAAAAAGAAAACAAAAGAACATCAAATTCTGATGGATAAAGTGATTACGGGTTTTTTTTCATGCTGGTTCTTACCAAAACACTTCAACACAACCCTATTTGCCATATAACACTGTCTGCTGTATCACAGCGTAGTAAATACAACACGCAGTAAAACAAAACCAGCATGTACCACCTACTCCAGTTTTGGCGTTGGTTTTGTGAAGAACTCATTGTAAAGCTGGTGTTCATCCTGGCATACATGGACCATAAAGGCACAACCGCTTCGTACCTGTATTCACAGAAATACAAATACTTGAATATTAAATTATTTTCCTTGCATCTGTACCACAGGAGGTATTACAGATATTATTATTATTATTTAATTATATTATATATTGTATTATGCATCGTATTATTATTATTACTACTACTACTACTAAAGCTATGATTAAATTGAAGCTTTGTGAAAGTCAAAATTATCAAGATCACCTAAGGACTGAAACGATGCTACTAGCCAAATAAAAGCTCATTGTGCAAAATTCCATCCCTTTTTGTTTCTGATGAAATTTAAGTAACCACATTTTATGCTTTTGCAGATACCCCTTTGTGAGGTTTGTAGCAAGAGTTCTTACAGAATAATCTTCCACAAAACGTGCATTACTTGAAAATTTTAATTTTAATTATTCAAACCCACAAACAAAAGTGACAATTCTGCATGTAAACGACTGAATTAAATAAGCACGTTTTACTTGGGGGAAGGGGATTAAAACATAACAAAAACCCCACAAAACACGACAACTTTACCTACCAGAGCACAATGATCTCTGTTGTTCTGACTGGTTAATTCTGTAACAGTGCTAGCGATACTTGGACCAAGCAAAAGTTCCCTCTGGTCGAGGTAACATTGATGGATTTCATTGAGAACTTGTTGATACCTAGCCAAGAAATTAAAACAGTAACTACATGCTGAAGCTCATTTTTTTGGTAAACATAAAATTCATTACAATACCTCTTTCAGGTCTACATAATTCCAATTTTTAAAACTTTCTTATAAATGAGTAACGTGTTAAACAGTATTTAAAGAAAAGTAAATATTTTCAAAACTTACAATACTTGAAAATAAATTATATGGACATACTCACTCTGGCATTTTTTCAGATCTTTGCTCTACTTGTTCAATAAGAGTCTACTCAATAAAAAGAAAAAAGAATTATCAGCAAATGATTTTTTTCTAATAATTGGAAAATAGTTTGCAGTATTCTTCCATGGACACAATATGCAATCTTTGGACATTCATACTTGCACAATATGCAATCCTTGCATTCACACTACTAATAAATTCAAACCGCATTTTCATAGCTTCGTTTCCAACAGTTAGTCACCAGCCTACTTACCCTGACTTTGGGAGCAGCTGCTCTGAATTTTACATAAAACAGCGTGAAGGCATTGTCAGAATTTGGCACGGCTGAAGGATCCTGGAAGAAGAGATGAGTAATTGGTTAAAAATGAAAATACTATATTTGGCTTCTAGTACTTAATGGCTGAGATAATTATGCTCTAAAACAGGTTCTTTACAAATTATACTTTATAATATTGGTTCTTTACATTTATACTGCCAGTGGAACAGCTCTTTGCCACTTTCCACCTAGAAAGGTATGCTTGTTTCAGAACTTGGATAAAGCCAGATAGAAGAACACCACCCATAACAAAAGTTTCGACCAAAAGACTTTATAGCAAGCAACATTCTCAGTAATTATGGCATTCTCCATTAGAGAGAACAATTTTCTCTGCACCTGCCACAGTAGTACGGATTGTTGCTCCTTAATCTGTAGTACTAAAATGGAACAAAATTTCCCTTTTACCTGCCAGTCCCAGGGCAGAGAAGCTAAGTTCCAGCCTGCATTCAAGCTTCAACTGGAATGTCAAGTTTTGAGGCTTAGCTGGGCAGACAGCTTGAGATGAGACAAATTCTAGCAATAACGAAGCAGAGCAGAGACCCAATTTAGCCACCAGTCTTTCTTCCCCTTATCCCTATTAGATCCCATAGAGAGAAGGGGGCGGCTGTCCCTTGAAACTTGGTGGGGACAGGAAAACTCTTCCACCTTCCCCACCTCCTGCTTTCATTCCTGTGAGCGACCTGATCATCCTTCTACAAACACAGATCAAAATCCCCACACGCTCACATGTGAGGAGTAACAAAGAACATCCAGATCTCATCAGACCCTTTCCAGTCCTGACAAGACCCCGTGTTGTGTTACAATAGGAAATCTCAACACTTGATTGCAACTAAAGACCACTGGTCCAGTACTATACCTCTAGCAGAAGCAGACATCAGATGTTTCAGAGAAATACGTGAAACATTCACAAAACCCTCACGTAAATGGGAAGGAGCAGCTCATGTGACTCCTAAAAGGGGTCTCCTTCCTGACTTAAAACTGCTAAGCAGCAATTCAAATCCAGAAATGAGTTTTCACTTCTTTATGTAGACATGCTTATTATCAGAGATGTTGAATTCTGCTTGAGTTCAGCTCACTTATGGCAATCCATTGGCATCGAACCAAACGACGATACTTTTTTTAAATAAAAAGTATTTTTGTACCAAATATAAAAACATGTTCAACACCACTTAACCGAGATCTCCATTCCAGGACTATCCTTTAGCAAGTCCCTATGTCTGAAAGATGCTAGAATCGAGAATTGACAATTTCACTGGTTATCCCTCATGACACCAAGTTTGACTGTAACAGAACTAAGCACGAGGCATACACCAATTGGAGGGAGAAGGGAGGGAGGAAGGGAGGGAGGGAGGGGGGTAGAAAAAGACATTCCCCTCTCATTTCTCCTCTGACAAAATATTGCAGCATGAGACTATTAACACTTTAATGAGACCAAAAAACCTCCCTAATCACCTTTATGCCTAAATCCCACTAGAGTGAGTGAGAGTAAAGCACCTAACTCTTCCCTGTGACACTCTAACACCACTGTCAACAATTTAAAGCTGATCAAAAGATACTGCCAAAAAACAGCAGGAACCTGTACAGTTATTCTTCACAGCTACACAAACCAGTGCAGACTTACTGAAAAGAAATATGTAGATGACCAAGAGCACCCAAAAATACTTACTGCAATATAATACTTGAAGAGCCATGCCATGAACTCAAGAGTTGTGCATTAACAGTTTTCATCCTACAACACTCAGCTCCTGTATTCATTCTTCAAGCCTTCCCTGCAACCTCTCTCTCTGTCTCCCAACGATCCATCTCCAACACAGACACCCACCGTACTCGTATTTCTTTTGGGCACCCTCCCCACTTGGCAACACAGGTAGCAGCGTGTGCTGCGGCTGATTCAGAGCTACAGCGCACAAACTGGTTCAGAAAAGCACGCTGTCTGCCCAGCTGGTTGCTGCTCTCTAACTCAGCTTTTTTCCATCCCTGGCCTTCACTGAGGTGACTGTTCACCTACCTCACCTTCTTCAGTTTCCAGGATTTTAAAATTATTACTATTTTAAAATCTTTTGGATCACTAGGGCTCCGTCAGATTCGTCTGACACTTGGCCAATCTACACAAACACTGTGGTGTAGGACTGACCTATTTTCACACAAAACTGCTGACACCTCCCACCCTCAAAAAAAATTAAAAAACAAGAAGAAAACTGTATAGTGTTGCAACAGGCATTTCAGTACAGCTCAAGTTACCACTTACTGATTCCTCTTACCCTTTTCATTAACTGGCTTGTGAGGTTCTGTAGTGTATTCACAGTGTATGTCTTGATAAGGTGCATAGCTTTAGAAAGGCATTGTTTAAACTTAATCAAATATACAGGATAGTCTTTAAAATTTGGCTGAAAGAAATAAAAAATCAATTTTAAATGCAAACAATAAGAGAGTTAAAATTCACAAAAACTTAAAATACTCTTTTTACTTGCTAGAAATCTAGTTTGTACAAATTAAAAGCAGTATTTTACAAAAATTGAGCAGAATATGAAGTATATTCAGTAAAAATTCCTTAAGTTTATAAACCACCATCTTTGTTTTCTTACTGTATTTACAGAGAGAACATTTTATAGGGGAAAAAAACCCACCACAAAAATAGTATGAATACATAGTTTTGAAACTATTAAGATTTAACTAAAACCAATACAGAGTTACTTACATGCGATGAAATATACGCAATACAATCATCAAGCTTAGCCAGCATGGGAATGAATCCTTCACTGTTCACGGAAAGGGTAGGGGAATTCAATTTCTTTGGAACACAAGACAAAGCACCATTGTAAGGAACCCAAGTAACAACGTTGGCAACAAAGTTCAAAAGATCCGTACACTTTAATTTTCTAAGACTGTTAACAGTGAAATAATACTTACCGTATTGATGTTTTCCAGCTCATTAAAATAAGAGAGTTTCTGCTGGATGTTTTCAGCCAGGTCAACAAGTTCTGACTGTTCAAAGATAATAAATAAAAGAAAATCAGCAACCTAGCAAGTAGTTTAAATACATAATTACATATATAAATAAATGCATATATATATATATATATAAAAATTGTATTTATCTATACACATACATATATATATAAAAAATTATTCAGCCTTCCTTTCAGCTCTTGGCACACACCGGTATTAAGTGAACCTGCAACTAAGTACAACAAAAGATGCAGAATACAGCAGTGCTCTTTTGCTCACTCTTACCAGAGAAAGACCAATTACTCTCAACAGTGTATTTAAAAACATATATTCTACAGGTTTGTCAGCATTCCATATATGCTACTGCATACAAACAGCAATGCTGTCACCAGAATTACGGAGATCTGTAGAAATACTGTATTTCAGGACTGAAGCCTTTAAAAGTTCTCCCTTATCCAGTCATGCTAATAAGACATGTTCATTACATCATTGTGGGAGCAGTTCACGAGAAAAAAGCAAGCATCTGGGAAATAAGCTCGTAATTTTAAAAAAAAAAAAAAAAAAATCTTTCTTCTTGCAATAACCAGCTCAGAAGACTTTGTATTGATATGAATTAACAACCTCAATAAGGTTTGCACTTGTCAGGCATCAGCTACAAAAGCTCCCCTCCTTGAAGGTAGCTCTCCTTCTTGATTAAAGTGTACATCGACACATACTGAGCATTTTACTGCACAGAGTCTGACACCCTGGCTGCAGGGGAAACACACCAAAAATGAGGTCCAAAGCAAATGGAGGGATTGTCACCACAGCTCACAAGTTTTCCCAGCCTGAGAAAAAGAAACTTTTGCTTATGGGATCTCAGAATTTTCCAGTAATCCTCCCAAAGATTACCTGCTCTTTCAAAAGCTGTTCACAGGCCTCATGCAGCGTTCCTGTCTTCGTGGAGACAAAAAGATACTGTTTTTGCAATGACTCCAGGTGCTGAAGGGCGCTATTCACATCGTTCAAGATAGCATCACACTGCTCCTGAAAGCCAGACAAGTAATCCCTCATCTGTCTAGAAAAAGAGAATCGATAACAGAAGTAAAATTTCACTTTCTGTATTAGCAAATCCATCTGCCTGCAGGGTCACTGCCACTGCCTTTCCCTCTCTAGGAATAAAAGACCACTTGCATCAAGCAAGAGTGCACAGTAAGCAGATGTTCCATGAGCTACAGGGTTTGGAATAGCCACTGCAGTAACTCCATTTCCCCAATATTCCTGATAGCAAGCCTACCCAGAAAGCAGCAGCATGCACCACAGCTGGTCTAGAGCATGCAAATACTGTCTAAATGGACAGTGGAAACATAGAGGCTACTGCTAGCAGCCAAATTCTACCCACCCTGCTTCCAACAGGAGTGTTAATTTGGGTCCCCTCTTCTACACAAATTTCAGTTTCCATTTAGAAATTAGTATTACTCTCCTAAAGTAGCTGAAATTATCAAAGGGATTCAAAACTTACTGTGAGGATTGAAAGAGGCTTAAATGAGATAAATCCAGTATCTAATGTCACCAAGTTTGTCTAAGGCTCAATGCAGATATGAACTCTAAATGATCACTAAATATATGTCAAGCAATCAGCTTGACTAAAACATCATTTAAAATTAAACACTCTTGGATATCAGATGAAGTTTCTGAGCTCTACTTCACCACATACAAAGCAGCAAGTAAAATCACAACTCTTTGTAGTCATGTGCAACAGGCAAAGACCGAACTTACATTCCTCCTGCAAACAATTACATATTGGCCATCCTACAAACCATTCCGCATCCATGGCACACTTTAGTATCTGTGCATGCTATTATGAACACGTCAACTGACAAAGTCCAAGGATGCTATTCTTTTTAGGCTATTAATCATCTGAACATGAGCTTACTATATGTCTAAACCTCTGCTTTTAAGAACTGTCACATCCTCAATTGTCAGAGCAAGAGACGAAGAGATACACCAAAGAAAATCAGAGAAAAACAGGAGTCGGGAAAACAGCAGTCTCTTTGTGGCCGAAGGCAAGTTTGTAAAATTTCAAAACACAGTCCAGTTTCTGTAAAAGCCACCAGCAGATTTGGCTAAGCCATCCAGCTGTACTTCAGACTCTTGAGGAGTAACTGTGAAAGTCAGTGGGAAGGGGTTCTTCTGAGCCTGACAGAAAAGCCAGTTAGATAAAAATAAATGAGAATGCCAAGTCTCAAAACTGGAGTTGAGCAAAGTGTCACGGAATGCAGGGAATGCAGACAGAAAGTCACAGCCATAGACACTGGCGAACCAAATGGTGATAGCAGAACTGACTAGCAGCCACAACTGCTTGAACACTCTCACCCTCAGAGTGAGCCATTTCAATAGCAGCAGCAGCAGCTGAAAAGGCATACGAAAGCTCTTAGACTGCCTTTGTCTACAGCCCTGTCTATAAGCCCAAACTAATTTCAATCTGTCTTACTATACTAGGCAGTTGAGAAGGAAATCTGCATCCCTTTTAACTGCCAAGAGGGTAACAGCCTTCAGGATGGGAGTGGGACATACCACCTTCGAAAGCTTCAGCTGTTCCAACACACTCCCCCATTCCCCGTCCCCTGAATCCGAATGTGTGCTAACATTATATGGACAAGATGAAGTCCTTCAAGGTTTAAAGTGCTTACAGTGAAAGGAACTGAGGAAGAACACGTACCTATACTTTGCACCTTCATCTTGATCCATCTGTGTTTGTACCTGAGCAAACCAGGAGAAGAACTAGAAGAGATTTTATGGTGTGAACAACACAGATATCACATGCAATCAATTAAAAAAAAAATCAGTTCTATGAAATGAAGATAAGCTTTTGTTAAAAAAGAGATGTTTCAGAACTTAATTATTAATCAAAGAAACAACCTACTATTTCTTATTCCAACTGAAATATTCTATTCTATTCCTCCACTAAATTAAAATGGGAAAGACTGAATTTCATCTGGTTTTATTTGCACAAGAATAAGGCTGTCACATTAGAAAGGGAGGGAAGGGGCGTGACATTCTTCTATATTATGAGTAACACCACCTTACTGAAGGGGTGCTTTACTCTCACTTAAGACTCCACTTGAAATCGGAAAAGTATCTGTCGCTTAAAACTTCAATGATTTTTCTCCCCCAAGCTTCTTCATGCATCTTGAAAACAGCCCAAAAAATTTAACAAACCCACCAAAAGCTAGGCAAGAGACAGAGAAACTCACAGAATTCTCTGAAGAAGATTACTGCGACTTGGAGGGTATTCGGCATCACTTACCTGCTGTGCTGTTTCAATTCTTTCATCCTCCATCCCCAGTATGGCAAATCCTTTCAAGAGGACATCCTCTGTGGATTCTGGCACCGCAGCCGTCAGCGAAACAGTTAGCGACTGGGATGTTAGGCTGCACAAATCTTCAATTGGAAGCTGCTCACAAAAACCCACAAAAGTTTAGTTAGGCAGCTTACTAAGAATTAGTATATTCAGCTCAACAACAATAGCACAATCCAAAGCATCAACTTGAGAAAATTACAGGCATCTACTTTTGAAGAAACAAATTCAGTGGACATTTTACCTATCAATATGATAATACACCAACTACCACCGTATCTATATAGAAACACCTAACATTTTTGGTATTTTTTTTTTTTTAGTTAAAGTTGGAAATTATAATACAGGATTTTACATAAGTACATGTTTGTATAAGAACAGAAATTGAATGTACACATACCTGACATACTGGTAATTTATACTTTAATTTCCAATTTAACTGGTTCTATACCCAGAGAAATGCACTAGAAAAGTATCTAAGAACATAAGAATTCAGAACGCACACCGAAAAAAAAATAAATGCCACTGCTGTCTACACTACATGGCAACATCACCGCACAGGAATTGTCAGATTTTTTTGCCAGATATTCAGAGAAAATTCAAGACTTAACACTGCCTGAATTTATGCAGGAAAGAGAGTATCATATTCTTTCAAATGCTTTTTAATGAAGAAGTCAAGCTAAAAAGAAAGGCTTTTTTAGAAGACAAGGAGTAGCTCTGCTGAATGGGAATTATCGGCCACAATGATTTTTTTAAGATAGAAAAATATGGACAAAAGTAACTTGAGAGAAATTGTATTTAAGTATGGTTGGAGACTATTAATTCGCTTATACAGATGAAATTAAGTCAAGAAAACAAATATTGTTATAGACTCTTCTTTAGCATAATACTCTTTTTAATTCACTTAACAAGTACAGTATGTTTTCTATTGCTGAGAACACCAGTAACATAAAAACAGAAAACACTACTTAAAACCAAATAGGTATCTCTCTAGAAAATTACTCACTCAGTAAAATATTCATTACCTGGCAATATTAGTCTGACAAAGAAAGAACTGTCAGGATTTCAGATATCTGAGAAAATACAGATTGACCTTTTTTTGTTCAACTTCCACGTATCTCTGCCCCCCGCCCTCCAAAACAGGCAGGACCCTAGCTGGGGACCCAGGTTTTCTTTCATGCCTACTACTGAGGAAAAAGTGAGTCGAGCAGAGCCTGCTTTTTCAGAACAGTCGAGACACCACTGTCCCAAACCACTTCAGGAGGAGCTACGACCAGCTGAAGTCCTCAAGTGTCTTGGCATTGCTGTCAGCCTGACTGGCAAATGCGGTACCTGCCTTGTTATTTAGATCCTTAAGAACATCCTCCGATAGCAGCACATCCTTCTACAATCATTTTGGAGGGCTGCTAGTATTTTTAGTACAGTTGCATATGGCTTACACAAAAAGGAAACCAGGAAGCATGAAATTAAACAGGTGCATTTCAGAAAGGAATTGCTTTATCCCCTCCTCCCCTTTGTTATTTTGACCTTTCAGACACTTGCTGAGAGCCAACTTTGTTGATTTTATGGCATCATACCTTGCGCTGTGATCCTGTTCAAATACAAAACCTCTCATGAAAAGTGCAGTTAAGGAAGGCAAACATTTTGTTCTCCTTCCCTTTGTAGACAAGGAAGCATTCATAAATAATCATCATGTCAGAGTTTGATATATTATAACCACATTGGGAGACCACTTCTTCCACGATAATGAGAAATTATTAAGCTTTTTACCACTATTCCTGGCTTTATAGGACTCGTTGAATCATCTGTAAGTTGTACCAGAAAATAATCATAGGATGGTTTTGGCTGAAAGGGACCTTTAAAGGTCATCTAGTCCAATCTCCCCTGCAATGAGCAGGGACATCTTCAACTAGATCAGGTTGCTCAGAGCCCCATCCAACCTGGCCTTGAATGTTTCCAGGGATGGGGCATTTACTACCTCTCTGGGCAACCTGTGCCAGTGTTTCACCACCCTCAGTGTAAAGAACGTCTTCCTTATATTTAGTCTAAATCTACTCTCTTTCACTTTAAAGCCAATACCCCTTGTCCTAGTGCAACAGGCCCTGCTAAAAAGTTTGTCCCCATCTTCTCTGTAGTCCCCCTTTAAGTACTGGAAGGCCGCAATGAGGTCTCCCTGGAGCCTTCTCTTCTCCAGGCTGAACAACCCCAACTCTTTCAGTCTGTCCCCATAGGAGAGGTGGTCCAACCCTCTGATCATTTTTGTGGCCCTCCTCTGGACCCGCTCCAACAGGTCCACGTCTTTCCTGTGCTGAGGACCCCAGAGCTGGACACAGTACTTTAGGTGGGCTCCCACCCACCCAGAGTACAGCAGAGGGGCAGAATCACCTCCCTTGACCTGCTTGGCCATGGTAACATCGGTACCAGCAGCTGTGAACTGACAAGGATCAAATCAAGAAGACCTAAAACATGTAACTCCACAACTAAAGCTCTCGATTTCAAGAGGGCAAACTTGGATGAACTGAGGGAAGTGGCAAGGACAGGCAGAGAATGCCCGGTGGGTTTTCAGAGCAAAGCTGCCACCGCTGCCTACAAAACCCCCTCCAAGCCAAGGCGGGCGGGCAGCACCCTGCCACGAGGCCCCTGGGGAAGGCTGGAGGGAGACCGAGCCCTCCCGAGGGAGGCCAACGGGACCAGGGAAGCGGTTGTGGGCGCAGAAGGGGTGGGATGAGGGTCCCGCCGGCCTGGGAACCCCGCTACAAGGCAAAACGCTGCTGAGGCCCGCAACAACCGGGGGAGAG
>VYZM01018302.1:267309-277723 GCA_013398915.1 Dromas ardeola
GCTCCAACCGCCGCCACGCTAAGCCTTCGGCCCGCCGGTGCTTCGCCGGTTATAAAGCCCCGCCGCGCTCCCCTCAGCCGGGGCGGCCGTTGGAGCGCCCGCCCCGCTTCCCTCGTTGGCGGGGCGGGAAAGGGCGGGCACGCCTGAGGGGACGAACCGGCCAGGACGGGTGGGTGTGTGGAAGGGGTGGATTTAAAGGAGCTGCGGCTGTGAGGAGGAGGTTTGGACCGTAAAGGGGAAGGTTTGGTTTGAGGGGGACACCGAGCCGGCCTGTGATAAACCGGGGAGGGGGGAGCGTTAACCTCCCTGTCTCTTCCAGTCAGAAGTCAAAGCCTTGGGAGACTTTTGGCTGGCGGGGCAGGGTGGGATTTTCCACTAGCAGTCCCGCCGCAGGAGGCTGGAAGAGGTATGTCAGGTATTTCAGTGCTCCTCCGTTGATGAACAGGTCGCTCACCCCTCGGGGTTTCTCCCCGTCATTAACTGCAACGACATTGATTTTGTCCCTGGGTTTACAGTGTCATGGCCGCCTCTGCTGCCTGGCGACACGACAACAATATCTGTGTTCAGCTTCCTTACATCAGTACAGGAACCTTAGTTACCCCCTCTGGAGGGGAACAGAAAGGGGCAGGGTGGGTTTAAATAGCTACTTTGCTCTTTAAAATACCCTGGTGCACATTTTTGACAAAATAGTTCCACAAGTGATTTTTTTCATCATTATTATGCAGGTCTGTGCAATTCTAACTATGTTTCTTTGCATTGCCAACGCTGAAATTGTGCGCTCACTATGCAACCTTTACATTGCATCACTTTGTAATGTATATCCAGTGCCCTTCCACAAGGATCACCGTGTGCTGTACAGGACATCGACAGTGGCCACCATAACGCTGCTTAGCCAGCAAGAGAACACGGGGGCTATCCAAAAGGGCGCCATACAGGTGGCTGCGACCGGGCCACCAAGCCTGGAAGAGAACCAGAACTAGTCCGTTCCCTTGGTTCAGAGCCCAGGACTCCCTGTGAAATCACTGAAATTAGCTCTTTCTCTGCCCTTAAAGGCAGCCTGTTTTGGCAACTCAGCGCTTTCCCTTTCTGACTGAAGAGCTGCCAGACATGCTTGTAGGACCTGCCTCTATGTGCTTGTAGGATCTACCCCTGTGGTGCAGCCCTGCTGCTGCTGTCACTCTGCTGCCTCCCAAGTGGATGGCGTGCCTTTGCCCCTGAAAGGTCAAAAACATCCTACGGTACTGGCCCCCTCGCTAATCTCAGGGCAAGGCTGGCAGCTGAGAAACTTTATTTAAACTTACCTTAGCCTTTAGTTAAGCTTAGCCTTACCTAAAGCTCCACCTTTAAGGTGGAGGAAGGGGATAATGTCCATTCAGTTCTCATTAAGAAGCTGCTGTGGCCTTCCATTAATCTGTCATAAGAAATCCATCATTTGGGTCCCACCATGCTGTAAATGCTTCGTACAGTGAAAATAGGCCTCTACAACCATCCAAGACCATCACAGACCTCCCAGAAATAAACAGAATCAGTTGTTATGGCATGGGCAGCCCACAGAGCTCACGCTCCAGTCCCAGTGTTGCAAAGTTGTCTTTGCAGATGGGCCTCTCAGAAGGTAGAAACTCACACTTCAGAATTGGTACTCATGCTCACACCCCCTCCTGAAACTCCTGGTTATTGTCTAGTACTTTCCAGGTTTTATATCTACAGCGGAGGGAGATCTTATTTGAGGTAAACTTTGAACAGCTCCTTTCTTTATTTTTGCACAGAGATCATTTGGTCTGATTCTAACGCTGAGTGATTTTGCAAGACAGCCACTTCTGTTTTCTGACTTCCCAAATTTCTGTCTCCCCTTAAGAAGAACTTTAGCTTCAGTTTGACCTTAAGTTGTTCCTGGAGTTTGGCCAGGTCCTTCCCCAGGCAGCCGGTTTTTATTATCTCTGATGCAAACCGGTTCCTGCTCACCCATTACAGCTTGCACCTGATCATATTTCTCAAGTACCTGCTAGTATTCAGTCATGTACTTCTGAATAAAGAGGAATTCAGGCTACCTTTTTTTGCTTCTAGTGACTTTTGGATGCATCCTCTGAATCACCTCTTTTCGTGTATTTTCAACCTGTTTCATACTACGAGATACGTAATGCTTTTATCAACAGCCAGTAGACTATTTTTGGCAAGCTGCCTTGAGTGTGACATCAGTGCCATATCAGCAGTTGACTTTGGTGCTCAGCATCTTTTCACATGTCTGTGAATGATTCACGTGCTACCGGTGTGCTACTGGTTACACAGTCTTACAACAGTTTTGTCTGAAAGCCAGTTCTTTCCTGGTGGGCTGTGTAGGGCTAAGGCTTAATTAATTAGTTCCCAGACCCCTAACCTTACTGCTCCTGAGTTTTCTTACACATTTTTTGTGTTTCTTTTTTAAACAAATAAAACTCTAACAATTCTGCCAGAGTGCTGCTTTTTCTGCATTGATTCTTGTTTCACTGTTTCCACTGCTACTTACAATGGAAAATGGTTTCTCTTCTGATCTCTACAGTGGTGAAGACAGTTTTGCCTAGTGTCCTACTGTTTAAATAAAGGGTTAGTGAAGTGACCCAGATGGTTATGGGCATTATTCAGACTGCCTTGTCCTTTTGTAACTAGTTGTAACCACTGGAGAGTTTCCATTGTTCCTTGGAAACTTTCGTAATTATTAGTCACATAATTCATTTGCTTTGTTCGTGTCCCATTGGCTGCATGATGAAAACAAGTCTGGCACGTGAAGTCAACCACTCCCTGCCCTGGCACAGCCTTCTCATCTTTGGTGTTTGCACTTTCTGTCTGAGAAGTAGTTAATCTGACCCTCAGTCACACAGATGACTGTTGGAAAAAATAAACACTCAAGGGGCTATTGGCATGTGTGAAAATGTAAGACATATTAAATAGTCCTTCCATTGTGTTTGAAAAGGGCAAAACCTCAGCTGGAGCACCACGTCCAGCTATGTGTGATGCATTTCAGGAGCGCTGTAGAGAGGAGGTAGGAGAATAAGGCTAGGGATACAAAAGACAATCTGCAAGGAAGGATTGAAAGAAGTGGACTTGTTTATTTTAAAAAAGATTGAGGGTAACATAATCTTCAAGACTGCAAGGTGGCCGTACAGAAGAAAGGAATTATCTCTTCTCCACCACTTGTATTAGACATTAGAACAGACTTTTTGGTGGTATTGACAGTTCTAGATGAGACTGCACTGGGGAGCTTGCAGTGGTTTCGTCATCACAAGCTTTTAAAAAATGTTAAGCAGCTGTTTCTCAGGAGTAGTTTCAGTCTGGATGATCCAGCCCAAGCATAGGGGTGGACTCCCAGGGACCTGTCCAGCCTTTTTTTCTGTAATTCTAGTGACATTTCCTGATCCAGCTTCTATCATATGTCATACAGGCATACAATGACAACACGTTTTACAGTTTCTAACTTAGTAACAGACTCTGCTGTGCAGAGTTCAAGGAGAAAGGAAAGTGAAAGCAGGAATAACAGTAAATGCTATTTTGTAGCCTTTTTGTTCATATTTTTTGATAATCTGATTTGGGTTCTGGCATTGGCAAGAGCCAAAGGTCTTTACCGTATCCTAGTTTTGTGGATATAAAAGGAGAATGTTATTTGCTTTTAATGTGTAGAGGGTGAAGGAACTCAGGACAGTTCCGGGCTTTGAGGGTGAAAGAACTGAGGATAGTTCCGGGCTTTGAGTGGAGGAGAGAGTCATACAGCATGAGTTCCCAGCAAGGCAATTCTAGTAAATGTAAACCTGTAATCCAGACAAAATTTTCTGAAAGTGTTGCAATCTTCCAGCGTGTCCCGGGAAACTGGTTTCTCTTCATTTCTGAGACTCCCTACAGAGATAATAATTCCTATGTGTGTCACGGTGTTGGATTTGATGTTATTTGAATGAGAAAATGAAAAGCTGCTAAAGATTCTCAAATAGGAAGGCACTACAGAGAGCTTTTCACTACTATACAATACTTTCCAACCTCAACAGGCGATCTGAGAGGTAAGCTGTTGTCCTCTTACTGCTTGCCAAATACAGATTAGTCACAATTGCTTCACAGAGGCTTTTGTCCAACACGGCAGTGCAGCTAAACAAGTAGCAGCTGGAAGAAATGATGCCAATTTGAATGCTAGTAGAGGCAACACAAAGAAAAGCAAACATGTTCCTGTGCCCTACTAAAAGCCAGGTACCATGTGGTGTAAGATATGGCCTAACCTTTTCCGCATGAGGAGATGATTCAATGTTGAACAAAGGACAGAGGGGTCGGTGTGACACCAAAGAACATGGTACGTACGGTATGTTTTCTACCACTTTAAGTGCACACCTTACTTGGAAGTACTCGATATCCAGGGATGGTAGGAAACATCTGCTGGAGGAAATACATATTTGCCCTTGACTATCCTATGAAAGCAGAGTTGCAGTTAAAGTAGTTCTACAGTAACAGAAATGTGACTCATACAAGACAATGGACAGTGAGATGGCAGCAGGTGACCCCAAGCCATGTCCTTCACAGTGCAGAATTTAGGTTGATCAAAACACAGAAATGTCTATGTGGGAAAATTTCAAACTTTCAGCGCTGTTACTTTCTAAAGGAGCCTCACTATTCTCTTTCCTGATTCACTAGTTTTCATAATTTTTCCATAGTGTCTATAAAATACTTTGCATTTAATCATTACCCAAATAATCCAGCTTTTTCTTCTGTTTACCACAGTCTGACTTTGGGTAACCCAGCTCTTCCTATCAGCGTTTGAATACCATTTCCTTCTTTTTAAATTTAAAAATGTACTTTACAAAATTTTGTACAATGAAGCATTTAAGTAACATCACAACTTTTTTGAAATTGAAAGGTTTAGAAAAGACAGGATGCTTTCTGAAGAAGTACTTTCTTGCTTCGCAGGCCTGCTGATTCACAGCATAACACCAGGGTCCCAGAACTAACACTGTGTTTGGACAAGATGAGCTGATTGCAGTTAACCTTGGGCAAGACGGGTTATTCTGCACAGCAGGGGAAAACAGCTGTAGGATTTTGTCCTTATGGTAGTCATCTGTCACAAAAAACACATCTCGGACAAGTCACTTAGGATCTTCAGTGTGTAGTGGGATTCCTTGCCAATGCTGTAAAGCAGCTGCCACAGTTAGGAACTCACATCTCCACTCACTTCCAGTAACAAAGCCTGACAGAGTGGGAAAGCGGTGGTCTTCCAGGGGCTCAACAGGCACAGACTGTGGTGACAGACACCCTTGACTTCTGGGGAAACATGACAGCTGACGTGTTCAAACACTTCCCTCCATTTTCCATAGTCGTCTTTCCTACATAGGGTTCAGTGGGTGCTGGCTTTTGGACTCGCTCATGCCTTAGGTGGCAGCACCGTTGAGTGCAGCGATGTGCCTCATGGCTGGGCGAGGTATTCTGCAACATGGCAGCACTGATGTAGCAGCTCCTTGCCAACAAGAAGGATGCTCCCTTACCTTCCCAGATCCCCTTCCCATTCCCAGACACAGTTCTGGCCCTTTGCTCACGCTGGTGATAGCTCTCGTCTGACTCATGAGCACGTTCAACCCATTAAGTCTACAGAACACACCCACCAAAACCTAGGCATTTGCCAGCTGATGGAACTGAATTGGCTTCACATTGGCAGCAGCAGCAATGTAACGAAAGCGGCAGGAGTACGTGACTTGCAGTGGGTTCAGCCTTTTTGGAAGCATCAAACTATTAGAATGACTCAACATCTCACAGGACTTAGCCACAAGTACCTGGCACAGGAAAAACGTCTGAGGGGCCGCAGTGTGCATCCTGCCTTTAATGCCACATCCTAATACCTCTGGCCTCTGGTCTGGCTTGCAGTATGCGCAGGAGGTGGCATTAACCACTGGACTTCACACAGCGCACTAACAACTTTTTACGACCTTCTTCAAGGTCGGAGAGCAGAGCCTGCACACAAGGCAGAGCCACCTTGCAGCCTGCAGGCTGCCAGCTGGACTATGTGTAAAACCTCATCTAAGGACTTCAGATGGACTCCTACAGTGCAGCTACAAATGCGGAGTCTAATTCATGCAGGAGATGGGTTGGCCTTGTTTCAGCTCTAAGGCCATGGGGAATCCAGTCCTGTAGAAATAAAGAACCAGCCTACAAATTTCATTGCTTTTCATTTCAAATGTGAAGCCAGCAAGAAGACAGAGAGGAGAGAGACAAAAAAAGCAATTAAAAGCGACATAGATGAACAAGGGAAGATAGTGCAAATGAAGGCTGAGACAAGAGACACAAGGAGAACAGGCACGTATAAATTGTGCAGAAGCTTTTACTGGTGCTAGACTGTCTGAAATGACAAGAGTGTTTTTGTAAGTGAAAAGAATAAGTGATCTTTTGAAAACAGATGGTCTGCCAGTTCTGTAATAGTTGATGTGAGGATTAAAGCATTTAGGTAGCTTGTTTCAGAGGAAAGTGCTACTGGTGAAAAGCTGCTCCTGACACCTTCATCAGTCTGAGAGCCAAAATGTTCCAAGGAAAGTGGCTGAAGGTTGAGCTGAATTTCCTGGAGGAGGTCTTGAGGGACCTTGGAAGGCCACGGCACTATGCAGTCACACCTCAGGAGACCCAGCATGGCCATCCTTCAGGCTGCTTGGAGGGCAGGACTTAGCAATAGGTTATATACTTCCCCCTGGATGGAGTTAAACTTTGGGCATTTGTAATGTCTGTAAATTTTACGGGAAACTGGCCCAGCTCTTGTAGTTCTGACACATCCTGGATTTTATGTGGTTCCAAAATACATACATTGACTGGTTTTATTATTTTTATGTCTTAATTTACAGTCCCTACCTGAGAGGCTTCTATAATGGATATAATTGTATGTGTATGAAAATGCGGTAACTGTAGAGGCTACATAACTTTTTTTCAAATGCTTCTCAGTAATATGCAGATGACAGCACTTTTTATCATGTTAATTGTTGCTGCAGGCTCCATTGTAACACTGATTTTTGGAGATTAGAAATAGGATGCTCTGTATTTCTCAAACCTTGGAGTACAGAAGCAGTTGCAGAGGCAGGGAAACCCCAGAACATGCCTTTTGATCAATATGTGAACTGTGTCTGAAAGGAATGGGAGACGTGCAAAGAGTGAGCAATGAAGTGTATGATACAGGTGATCTTACTCTCTCCATGTTATCTTGCACATCGTAGAGGCATTTAAATGGTGTGGTTAAAGACTAGGTGGAGAAAAATGACAGTGGCGTGCAGACTCCTGCAGATCCATCTGGTTTATCTGAACAGACCTCATTCAATTAGCTCAGCAAGTCCCTAATCAGCAAAAAAGATCTTCGTTTAACCACTGCCTGCATCACCGCTGCAAGGATTTAGCTCCCAAACTGAGCTGCCCTCTCATCTGACCATGTTAACGCATAGCTATGTGTCAGTCTTTTTGATATAAATGTTAGCACACCTAAATTCAAGGGTGTCAAGTGTCAGATTAGTTGTGTCTGAAAAGCCCTCTAAGCTTAGCCAGACACTGGCGTCTGGATACCTGCCCAGAAATGGGTCTAAGAGTTTACTTAAGCCCTTGTAGCCTCTGCAGCGGCCCTGCGCTATGCTGTGATCCCCTACCAACGGTGATAAGAGGCAGAGCTGCAGCAGCAGTGAGACCTTCAAAACTTCCGTGTTGCAGGAACAAAGCATTAGGAAGAGAATAATTGGCACGCTATCACAAATGCAGCACTTCTCGTAGCAGGAGAAATCAGAATCGGGACTCTTACAATCAAAGCTGTTCTGCCTGTGCCACAGATTTTTTTATTTTGCTGTTTTGCATTAGAAACAATGAGAGCATTTTTGCATTTTCATAAATAACATTCTTGGTCAAAATCCGTTTACCCAGAAAGCTCAGCTGAACGGCTTTTTTTCTTCTTAATTATTCTAAATCCACTGCAAAATACATCAGTTCTCTGGAAAACAATTGTTCAGACAGGCCACAACATTTTTCCTCCCCACCGAGTTCTCTCTCCCACAACAGTTTCAGCAACCCTGGAGTGCATTTGCCAGGTTTGGAGGTAGTTGCCATTTGCTGACTAGTGGCAATGGCATCAGGCCCTAGAGCTTCTCACTGACGTTCACTTCTTTCTCCTTTACTTTCCCTGTTTTATTTACTTCAAATGCACGCAAACAACTGGCAATGTAAATGTTAATGAATGATAGGCTCATTAAATGGACCCAGGTTTGCCTCCAAGTTTTAGCTGATCTCAGCCTTGTGAGGAATGTATTGAACAAATGCTTGGAAAGCCAGAGCTTTGGTTTCAGAGGGCAGTGGTGTGAGGCCAATTATTATTTTGTGAAGTTCTCAGGGCATAAGTTTTGGAGGAAAAAATGTGAAAAAAAGTCTTGAATGAAAATCAATAGCAAAATATGTCCCCCAGATTTTTGTCAGGATGCTGACAACTGCTCATCCTAAACCAAGGGTCTAGCCTCACATCTTCAAATGTTAGGCTAGACACGGTAACATTAAAATACTTCACGTGAACTAGCGCTTAAGGTGCTGTTGCCAAAGCTGCAGGTGAATTTATAGAGCAGATGATCCTCCCTAGTGTACCTTAAACCTAAAGACATGCCATGACCCTGACATTAAGTATCACACTGTAAATACAGAGATGTATGTTCAAACATCCCTCTGAGCTCATATAGGCTTTGCTCTGTTGATTCTAGTTGACTGTGGCCATTGGGGTGCGGAGTCACAGGTGGCAAGGCATAATAGTAGTCACTTCAAATTTTTGATACTGCATTCAGATTTTTTACTGATAGTGAAACAAGGCTGGAGCAGTGCCTGCTGCTGTTCATATCTCTGCAATTGGGCTTGAGTAAGGGGGTGCAATTCCTACATGCTTTGTAATACTCAGCCTTCTTCCTTGAGGCTTTAAAAGGATCTCATCCCATATACTGCACTTCTGAGCTGTTAGTAATGAGTCTTCGGGATACTTCTGTGTGGTTAGTTACCGGCCACAGGGACTGAAGCCAACAGATGGAAGCTCAAACTGAGTGCCAAGAGCAAGACCTGAGCGTCACAGGAAGCTCCTACTTCCTCTGAGAATCAGAAGAAAATTACTTTGATTCTGAAATACAGATTTACAGGCTTAGCCCTTGTCCTGGTTTGAGGTAAAACAGAACCAATTTTCTGATTTGTAATCCCCCCCCCCCGCTGGGCCTCTTCTAACTGACTAAAGTCTCAAATTAACAGCACATTGTTCAGAAACTGTTCACTCTCAGAGCGATAAGACCTGATTATACCAAGGAATGGTATGCACAGAGGCTCTTGCTTATACTTATTGCTATAACAACCAAGGTCAGCTCACTTCTCTGTTTGTCCCGTTAGAGGGTCGGAAGTGGAGAAGTGTAGAGGGGTCACACCTATAGGGAGGAGCGGACAGGACAGGTGACCCAAAACTGACCAACAGGGTATTCCATCCCATATGCATCATGCTCAGTATAAGAGCTAAGGGGCAAGGGGGCTCTGGCTCGTGTTTTTCTTCAATGGCCGACGTCTGAGGAGGACCCTGTCTGTTCGTCTGCCTTCAATTGCGATCCGAGCACTCCTGACTCTAGTTCCGGAATTCAGCTCCTGTCCGTCGCTGACTCCAGTCTGGGACTTTCCCTGTGTCTGCTGGTGACGCGATCGTCATCCTGGGAGCTGGATACGGTTTTGTATATATTGTATACTTTTTTTAAAAATTTTCTTATTATTTCTTATTTCCGTATTTATTATTATTTTCATTAAAGTAGTTTAGTTCTTTTTCTAAACTCGTAAATCTCCTTATCTCTTCCTCTCCTCTCTGAGGAGAGGGGGGGGAGGGCCATCTGTCGTTCTGATTGGCCAATCCAGCCAAAACCACGACAGCCCTGAACACCCTAGAAAGCGGCACTGCTCCAGCAAGTCTGGGACATGGGACTTCCCAGCTGCCAGTCCAAAACCCAGCCCTTTTTCATACTTCGCTTTCAGGGTTAACATTTTGTAACTTGGGAATGCAAGGGCAAATGTAACACTGTGAAAACAAACCTTGTATCTCTCTGAAGACCAAACTCCTGCATCAGCATCACTGAAATATTTTATCGTGGCAAGATCTCGGGTTCTACTATCCTTCTTGAATACCCATGATCTCCATAGTTTTGTTTCCCTACCTATGGAAATAATGTAATAATTTGTCACAGCTGCATTAAATCAAAAGAGAAGCTATGAAAGAATAAAAAACCACATTTGGTCAATATATCTACCAGCCAGCAGGGCTGTTTTCAGGAGTGGAGAATATAATCAGAAATGAAGAATAATTTTCATGGCCCTTAATTTTCAGTGGGCCACAACAATCAGAATTTCCAGCCTTTGTGTTTGCACTTTTCATGTGAAATCCTCAAAAAAAAAAAAA
>VYZM01018302.1:277730-288567 GCA_013398915.1 Dromas ardeola
AAAAAAAAAAAAGGCAAGTAAAAATCACTGCCCTGAGCCTCTGTTGGGATGGGTGAAAGTCCAAGTAGTACAGACACCTTGCACCTACAAGCGGTCCGGTTGTTCCTCTGGCAAAGCTGACCCTCAGCGAAGCAGCTTGTTTATAAGTGAGGACTGTACGTAGAAAGTGAAATGATGTCTTTTGTGTTCAGCAGCAGCTGAACTGTTCAATGAACTAATGGAGAAATTGCTTTTTTTCTGTCTATTTCTTATATGAAGCGTGTGAGTGCGGGGTTTGGATAAATGCTAAGTCTTTAAATAGTACCGGCTGCCAGCAGAAATCCAAAAGGAGTGGATAATAAACTCAGATTAATAGAAAGAAAGAAAACCTGTCACCATTTCCATGGCATTGCTCTTAAGTGCCTGACTGGGGCTTGCCTCTTTTGCCTCGCTGCAGAAGAGTTTGAAAGCAGAGAGCAATTTCAATCCTGCTAATTTGGGACTGACCACGGCTCTGGGCAGCACCAGCACATCGTACCCTGCAGGCTCTCACCGTGTGTCTGCAATGCCTGTTGTAACCAAAACCAACTCCTCAGCTTCCCTCTCGGATGATCAGCACAAAACCATTCCTGAATGGTGAGGAAATGCGCCAAAAAGACAAGCAGAATAATTTACATACATTTGATGTTCAGCATAGAGCATCTGTTGCACGGTTTCCATATTCATGCTGTTCTCAGTGGAGAATCATTTGCTTTGTGCTACAAGAGCATACGCCCCCGAGCCTCCTTCTCTTCCCCCCCTTCACTTGCTCCTGTATGTATTAATTATTTCAATGGGATTTCTTCCTGGTTTCCTATCCCCATAGAGTAATGATGATTTGTTCTATCAACCCTCACAGTAGGTGGATAAACATTACTAGCCGCATTTCACGCATGGAGAATCTGAGATAGGAGGGTTATGCACTGGCTGCCGTCGCAGAGAAGAGCGGCTGTAAACACCAGTTTTGGCACACAGGAATTTCTTTGTTGCCTCCCAGGTGCGTGCTGTGCTCCCGCCCACGCCGTTGAGCTTTTCAAAACTGAAGGACGGCATAACCTTTTAGGAAAAAAATAACAAACCCAAGCCTAGCAGGTGCTGTACGCATCGTGGCAGCAGTGGTTTTCATTTACAACAGAAAAATATGTATGTGTATACAAGTCTTTTCTACCTCCCAGCGCACTTTGCTTGCTTGCACACATATTTGTGAGTTGAAGTGTGCACATATGTCAGGACATCCCAGATGGGAAATTTGCTGTCATTTAGTGCCTGGTGGGACACAGGTAAAGGAATACAGGACTAGACCGCCTTGGAGAACAACTCTAAGACAGATGGAGGGAGTTTGTGGCTGCCCGAAAGGCTGCAGAGGGTGGACGTGATTTCTTAGCATGGCTGCTTGAGCCTGACCTTGCAGTACCTCCGTAATCCTTTGCTTACCCAGGGATATCTAACACCGCCTTGGCTGGGCATTCGGGCACAGTCATTAAACAGTAAGGAAGCTGATGGCAGCTAAATCACCTGACACATATGAGGGTTTTACTTGCTCTTTCAAATGCCAAAACCAGGTCAGAACTATGAAGCAGCAAAATTAGTCCAGGAAAAGTCCTCGGGGCAGCAGCTAATGCAATTAGCATAGCTGGGAGCTGGTGAGGCAGAGCGGGCAGCGGTCCTCTCTCGCCTCAGCATGGCCCCACAGCTCACCAAGGGTTATTTCAGGCCAGAGAAAGAGCCAGAGATGATTCCCTGGCCTCCTCGTGACCTTCTTTCTCCCTCTTCCTTCCTAAAAATGACCCTCCCTGAGGCGGTACATGATTGATAAGTTAATAAAGGGAATTCAAGGATATAGGAGAGCTCTTCCAAGCCCTTCATCCCATAAAGCCTACAGATCTATGCAGAGGAAGGCAACATTCAGTGTTAAATTTCCCGGCCTCCAGCAGTCCTTGGCTGGAGAACTTCTTCCTGAGCCAGAAGTGTTTAATAGCCCTTTCTGCATTTTTTCCATGACTCTTTCTAATGGCTTTTGCAATACTCTGAAGTTTTGGCATCCACAGCAACCTTGAGCAATAAGCTCCGTGATATAACTATACAGAGGGTGTTAAAAGGAGACTTCTTTTGTCTCTTCCGAACCTGTCATCTCATAATTTTCTTGATGTTCCCATAGTTTCTGTATGCTGAGAGGCAGTGAATTATTGACCTTTTAACTTTCTCAGTGCCGCTGTTAATTTCAAAGACTGCCATCATATCCACCACCCAGACGCCTCTTTTTAAAGCTGGTTTGTCGTATTGCAGTTTATTATTTTGCTCCTTGTCTCTCTTCTTGGTACTGTTACTATTTTTATCATACCCTTTTGACACTGGGAGACCAGAACTGCACATGGCATTTGACATTTGGGCATACAGCAGTTATATACAAGATATGTATGTGTATATATATATTTACTCCATGTGTGTGTATACAGACATATGTATGGCAGGGATGTTTCTGGTTTTATTCTCTCTTTCTTAAAATTTCATTAACAATTCAGTCTTCTGATCAGCACTGAGAACTGCTCTTATGTTTTCACAAAAGTATCTATTTCAGGCAACTCTGCCCTGAATTGTATTCATTAGCTAAACTGCTTTTTAAATGTAAAGCTTCTTGGTAGAAATCCATGAGATGGGCCGGTTACTCCATTTCTCCACTCTACCTACAGTATCACGGCCCTGCTGATAGACTTCCATGTGCCCACTGGCCCAGTGAAGGAACCAAACAGTGAGGAACATCCTGGTTTATCCTGTGTGAAAGAACTCACAAAAAATACAGAAGTTTTTCAGATAAATATGGAAACCATGTAGCCAGATGTCCATGTAGAATGGGGCAGACTGAGATCCATAAGGATCTGAGCATCAGACAGACCCCTAAATCCACTTTAATACAGGTTATGATTGATCCTACGTTTGCAGCACTCACAGGGGAATGGGAGGACCCAGCCCCCAGCCCCCTTTTCAGTAAATGTTTGTTCTGCAGAGAAGGATGGAAATCTCCATCATCAGGAGATCTGAAAAACAAGGTAGACAAACATCTCCCCAGAGTGGTGCATGTCTAACTAATCCCCCTGATGCAAGAAGACTGGCTGATTGACCTCTCAAGGTCCTTTGCTACCCTAATCTTAAAGTGCCTGAGATTATCAGCCATCTCACAGATAGATAAACAGATCAGCCCTTATTTTCCCAGGGCACATTTGTGGGGGACAATTTGCAAATAGCTTCTTCTACCATCCTTCCATTAAAATCCCCCATTCATAATGGCTCCTACAGTTCAGCCATACCTTTCTGAAACAGTATAAACCAGAGCAATTCAAAATCACTCAGAAGCTGGGTGATACCTCCTAACTCTCTAACATATCCTTTGTCACTCAGGTCCCTTTTTGATTTTCACAGAAGGGAGGAATATAGTAGACACAAAATCCTTATCAGAAAATAATAAATAACAAATCTGTCTTGGGATCTTTGAAAATAATAGCAGGTTTGTATTTGCAGCTGACAAGTGGTATGAACTCAAGTTACTGGATTGCCGTTTAGGAAGCTGTTTTCCAAAATGCAGTCTTTTAGTCTTGTTGCCTGCTTTCCCCTACAGTATTTTAAAGTGATGCTTTGCACAACTGGGAGACCAAAAGCTTGATTTACCGATTTCCTTATAATGCCACCTTTACTCCTGCCATTCTCCTGAAGCATCTACAGCAAGGTTTGCTTTATAAATGTAACTGAGGGTGTTCCTTATTTATTACCTGCTGGCAAACCCAGTGTCAGAATTTTAGGGATAACACCATTAACATGCTGCATGCTCTGATGATTATTTCTCTATTGACAAAATTGAGAGCTTGCGCCACATAACAATGAGCTAAAAAGCACGCAGCGATGGATTAAAATGGCAGAACTCAATTTCAGGCTTCAAAACATTTGTGAAGTAAATGCCATTTTGAAAAATGGCAACCGAGTGAGTTTAGCACAGCAGGATTAGCCCCTCTAATGGTTAAAAACTCAATAGATCCAAGCTCATCACATGGGGACGCTAATTATCTGGAAAGAATGGTATTTGTCTGCAGCATCCAACTGGCCAGGAGCCCAGGGAGGTTATATCAGTTACAGGCCCAAGATCAAATTTTTCTTTCGCTGGTCCTGAGTCATTCCAGGCTATATGGGAATGATACCAACACCAGTGGAAAAAAGCTCTGGCCTCCTACCAAGGTGAGTAGGGCTCTGCTTGCCAGCCACCGGCTCCTGGCCTGCCATCTAGTGGGGTGTCATGGTGCCACAGGCACCATGCCACAGGCACCCACGTAAGTAGCAAGTCTTACCTCTGGAGGGCAAACACTGAGATCTTGGGGGGACAAAGGCATCTTTGAGTCTTCTCTGTGGGGATCACTAAGTTAACTGAGGGCAAAGGTCAGCTCAAGGTCTTCGGGGGGAAAAGTAGGCAGAGGGGTTAGTCAGCCTTAAAATAGTTGTTCAACTTTAGAGGGGCGTTTGTAGACAGAAGTTGTAACGTTGGCTCAAGCTGCAGGAAAACCAACTGTGGTGTGAGACAGAGCCATAGGCGGCCTTGCTGGGACCCTCTTCCCCCACATCTCAGCAGCTGTGTTTGCACTCAGGCCCTTCCCTTCCTCCTCACCTCTGTTAGGCTGCAGCCACCCTGGGCCTGGCCCCACACCTTGCTGGTCCCAGCCCTGGCTTGACTTTGGACTTTGGTCTTTGGTCCCACTCCGCTGGCCTTGCTGGGGCACCGTGGGACTGAGCCCTTGCTGGGGATGACACTGCCACTGCCTGCCTCCCCACCACCCGCCCTCCAGGCTCCCTTTCCTTTACATAGCTGGCCCTGCTGCTCCATGAGAAGTCAGTTTCAGCTCACTTACCAAAGGGACCTAGTGGTGAGCTGGCTCTACCGCGGAGGTTAAATAGAATGAATTCCACCCTCATTCTTTGCAAAACAATTGAACTAGCCAGGCATACATTGATTTTGTTTTTGTGGATGAATTTATAAATCTTCCGCTCTGCTGTAAGAGCCAGAGAGATCCAGGCTCGCTGCCCATAGATCAAGCAGAGTCTGATCGCTGCAAGCACAAGTAGTGAAAACCACTGCTCCCCTTTCCCTGAGGTTTGGCATGGAAGGAGCCCTTTCTGCATCATACCTCTAACCTGAGTCAAAGGACTGTGCAACTTTGTACTTAAATAGGACTAAAGTAGGGACTTGTGCCAGGATTAAAGCTCTGGGCCCTGCTGAACCTGAATGCTTCTCCCTCTCTGCGTGTGATTTCCATGCAGACCCTTCTTGCCATGCAGGACAGCAAACATACTCCTCTCTGACAATGTCCCTTTTCCAAATCCTCTTGTCCCTTATGAATAGGGATATGAGGATATTATTTTTTCCCAATTGTATAATCAGTCTAAACAGGTGTAAATGACAGCACACAGTTCATCTAATAATCACTGGGTGACAGAACAGCGCTAGAAAAGATATAGAGGCAGCCTGTCCCTCTGTTGTGGGGCAGGATCTGCTATTATCTGTGTCACTCATGGTGGATCGAACATGCTTTCTGATCTCACTTGAGCAGGTTTCTCGCCTCTTCTCAAAAACCTGCAGGGACAGAGAACTAGGTAGACAGACAGCCTATTCCTTGCTTCTCTATTGACAGTACTGGAAAGCATTTCCAATGCCTAATCTAAAACTCACTTGCAGCGAAATAAACCGACTCGTATTCCTTCTACTCATTTCTGCTGCTGTTCTGAACCCTTGTAGGTTAGTCCATACCCTTTTCAAAGTGTGTCGCTAAAGCTGGAGTCAGCGTTCCAGAAGGTATTCGCAGCACTGAACAGAGCTCAGCCCCTCACATCTTTAAGACAGCAGAAGTTTCTTACATATAACATTACCACTTATATATTCCAATATGGCATGAGCTTCTCTTAAAACAGGTGAGACAGATGATATTAGGAAAAATTTCTTCACCAAAAGGGTTGTCAAGCACTGGAACAGGCTGCCCAGGGAAATGGTAGAGTCACCATCCCTGCAGGTATTTAAAAGATGAGTAGACGTGGTGTTTAGGGACATGGTTTAGTGGTGGACTTGGCAGTGCTAGGTTAGCGATTGGACTCAATGATCTTAAAGGTCTTTTCCAACCTTAACAATTCTATGATTCTATGATTCTCGTTCAGCTTTGGATCCATCAGTCCCTCAGATCTTTTCTGCAGAACTGCTGCTCAGTTCTCTTTCCTGTGCCTGTGGCTGATTATTTCTGCTCTGCGCTCAAGAGCATGACATCAGAGCAGCCATATGGAGTGCAGCATCAGCATTTGCCAGCAGCAGAAGCCAAGGGAAGAGCAGAGGACCTTACCAGTGTAACGCAGCACTTCCCCCATACACCCTCTCAGCTTCTAGCAATGTGTGCCTCAGAGCTTGCCTGAACCTCCTGTTGCACCTTTGTGTTTAAAATCCTTTGATAGATTTGACAGATTTTCCTTTAGTAAATTTATTTGACTGCTCATTGACCTTCTGGCCTCATCCAAGTGCCTTCTAATGACTCAGGCCATTTGTCCAATGTGTCAAGATAATTTTTTAATTTTAATCTCAATCTCCAATACACTTGCGGTTCTTCCCAAACTAATGTTGTCTGCAACTTTAATGAATGTACCCTCAATTCCAGCATTCAGCAGATTAGTGAAACACTGAATGGCAGCAGACCCAAGACAGGAGCAAGCCTTTCTACCGTAGTTTTTTTAGTCACGTGGATGTTTATAAGGTTACTAAGTCTAAAACGTGGCTGCAGCTTTGGGCAGTGCCTTGCTTCAAAGTTCTTACCTTGGCAATTCCAGTCCTGTTTTTCCTGAAAACGCACCGGTTGCAGTGCAGCCTGACACCCTCACACATCCCCACCGGCAGGGTTTTAGGTAAGCTGAACTGGTGCATGTAATGTCACAGATAAAAGGGCTTTTTGTTGCTGCGCAGTGACCTCTCTGCCTGTTTGAAGAAGTGCAGCCAGCCATCAAGCTAAACAGAGCTATGGGAGTACAGCCAAGGAAGATGCAGACGATCTTCAGGGACCCAACTGCAAGAGGAAGAATTGTAAATACTGTAAGCGTCAGGGTAACAACACCTACATTTCTTCTGAGCGCAGGAAGGGCTGTTGCTGAACTGGAGACCTTTGTTGTAGTCTAAAAAGTGATGCCTTTGTCTGGGATATCTTCATTTATTTAATCCAGTCTAACATATTCTATTATTTGTGAATAGATCAGATCCGATAAGCTGCACTGATGATCAAAGCTCGACTCTTTCAAGTACCAATCTTGAGATCTGTGACTCTGGCCTAGTACACTGCCAATGTAGATCCAAATTACGAATTTTGGCTCGAGATTCAAAAAGCACCAAGGATTGCCAGGGACTGAAAGGCTGGCTATATTGTGTAACCTAAACACACCCAAAAGAGTTAAATTGATGGCCTGGTTTTCTGCGGTCGATTCCCAATTAATAAGAAGGTTTAGCACCTAGAGGTCATATCTTTATTGCTCTGAAACTCCTAGGGGAAAGAACTTGAACAAAACCAGTTAGACCTACAGTTTCCAGCTGGGTGGTTGGGATGAGGGGCTACAAAGTTGCAGCCCCTGTTTCAGTCGTAAATTCCAGCCAGATTTGTGAAGACAGGAGCTGATCACTGGCTTGTCATCCATCCTCTCGCCCAGTGCAAGAGCCTTCGTGCCAGGAGAAGCACTGGGGAAGGGGGCACTGGGAACAGACTGTCCTGCCAGGCCTCTCTGCAGTGCCATGTCTTGCTTGGTAGTTTACTCTTCAATTTTCCAGCTTCTCTCTACCAGGACATACATGTTTTTTTAGGGCCCTCTCCCCCGCATCCAGAAAATTATGTAAAATATCACCACTACTATGTGGCTTTCACAGCCTTTTACAAAGGTTAGAAGAATGCATTGGTGCTGTCCCTTACACCATAGCCCAGCCTTACCTCTCTTCCTCCAGCCTCACCTCTCATTTATTTCCACTGACTGCACCTGGCAGCAGGCTTAGCTGCAGGCAGGATCCTCTCTGTTTTCGTACAGCTCAATGGGAGTTGCCACTGGGCTGAAAAAATATTGTTACGTAGAGAAAGAATGGCGAAATATCAGCTGTCATCTGCCATTTTAATCCAAGACACAAACAATTAGTTGAGCACAGTCATACCCACATGTTAATATTTGATTAAAGTGAGTAACACTGCAATAATTCATGACTAGCTGAGATGTGTCTTCCACGGGAAAGGCTTCTTGTGAGACTCTGCAGACACCTGCCTAGAGAATCCTCCTCAAATGATATTAAAAGCCTCATCTATAAAAACACAGGACTTCCATCAGTCCTTGGGGATTTACACATCTCTGAAGATGAGGTGCACTGTCGGGAAAACCTGTCACATCATTTTAGATGTCAGTCGGCACCTAAAAAGACCCTGCTGCGGAGGGACCGCCTTTTTAACCTACCACTCTGGAATGTATTAACCCTGGCTGGATGCACCAGGTGCTTGAAGGGGCTGCCTTCACAGAAAGCAGGTGAGGAACACTAAGGTTTTCTTCAAACGATGCTGGTTTCTGGGGAAAAAAAAAAAAAAAAATTAATGCATTTTCTAATCTAGTTCATCACAAAGTATCAGCACGTGACATAATCATCTGTTTATATCAGCACTTTCACCTCAGTGAAGTGCTTCTTGCAAACCAATTAAAATATCACTAACTTACTCCTTGCATTTATTCAGGGTTGCCTGAGTTTAAATCAGTTTTAAAAGCAACTCAAGTTAAAAGGATGCAAAAACTTGGCCTGTCAATACTCCTAGTCTCATCTAAAGCTTTTTCAACTTGATATTGAGTTAGCTTAACTCCACATCAAATTGGTGTTCACACAGAAGCCTTGACCTATTTAACCGACACATTTTTAGATAGTATCTCCCATTTCACATCTGCAACTCTGAATATAGACCTACAGGCAAAGCAACCTGAAGGTCCATCTTCCTTAGCAGTTGTGACAAAGGGCTTCTACCCTGACTCCAGTAAATGGAGTCAACCGCTGAATTTGTAAGAGGTTTCAATGCTACTACAGAAATATTCATTTTTCTAGAACAATCTCTTCAAAATAAAACCAAATTGAGGCACACCTACTAACTGCATGTTTTTAGCTGCATATTACACTATGGAGAAGGAGCCAAATGTTCCTCTGTCACTCAACCCACCGCTAAAGATGTAAGTTGTTTTTTTTCTACTGCGGTTTGTGAAGACAGGAGGGGCTGTCTTTTATCAGGCCAGCTGCCACTGAAAAAAAATAGATAAGCTTTTGGGCAGAAGTCCCTTCTTCAGGTCTGAAATAGCAGCAGTAGTCTTGAAGGTGAAAATCAGCAGAGAACGACTTATACATTTAGTTAGATTACGTAAGCAGCTAGACCATCTTTAAAAAAAAAAAGGGCACTGATATCTGGAGCAAAGGAAGAGATAGCAGGGGAGGAGGAGATAAAATGAGAGCTCCTCTGGCACACACAGTGAAAGCACTGAGTAATTTACTGCCTGAGGAGGGTAAGGGACAGAGAATTGTATCCTGTGCCCTGGTGTGTCTGTCAAGTGCGGGATCGTTAGCAGCATTAAGCGTTTTAGGTCCCATGATGTCTTTTGAAGGTATTTTGTCAATGTCCCCTAAGCGTTAGGGTTCAAGGGAGGTCTGCATTTATTTCAGCTGTGACAGGCTGCTGCAGAAAAGTATGCGCAAGGGGGAAAAAAAGAGGCCTGAGTATTACTGTACTTCTGCCTTTCATCTCGACCCTGACTGCTGGGCTTGATCTCACTTATCTGTGGAAAAATATTAAAAATATACCTGTAAAAATAAGAAAAAATATACCTGCCCCATCCAGTCCTCCTGCAAGCATAGAAGTGGTGTCTCTGAGCGTACCCAACTCGATTTACCCGAGGGAGCAATAACAGGAAGAGTCTAACAGCTCCTTAATTATTTGTGCATTAAAAAAATACCACTTATTTGGAGAAGGCAGGGCAATCAGTACAGCGAATACATGTCATGGCCTTTACAAGGTGTCAGGAGCTCCTCAGTGGCGAGCGAGCACAGCCCACATTGCAGTAGTCATTACAGATGATGGAGATGATGGCGAGGCACCCTGTAGGTGACAAGGCAGCAGCTGGAGGGGGCCAGGACAGTCGGTACTCACGTTATCAGGCCGTTCATGACGTGAGCACAGCAGATGACATGGTGACACCGCTGAGAGACAGGCAGGGGTGGGAGACACGCAGCCGCGCTCCCTCAAGGTGCCTGGGAAACACTCGGAGCGTTTCTCCTTGAAAACTTGAGCTTGTGCCAGAGCTGAGGAGACAGATTTATGCCCAGGTCAGTGGGGAAAAACAAACAAACAAACAAACAAACAAAAAAAACAATCCGCGAGAGGAAGAAGACTACAGCCGCTGGGCAGATCGAAGAGTGAAGCCCACCACGGCCCCAGCCCCCGGCTGAGGGCACGGAGGGCTGCCCTCCGCCCACAGCTTCCCCTGCCCGGTGAGCACGGGCACGCAGCCGCCATCCCTCTGTGTGTGTGAGGGGGGAGAACAAACCAGCTCCCCCCTCCCACACACAACGGCCGCTCTAACGGCCCGTAACGGCCGCGCGGGGGCGCCGGGCGCGGGGCGGGGGGCGGCGGGCGCGCATGCGCGATGACGCGCCGGGAGGTGCCGGCTATATGAGCCCCGGCAGGCGCTGACTCGGCCTTTTCCGCCTCGCTCCCGCCCGCTCTCGGGTCGCTGCGCAGAGACCCGCGCCGCCGCC
>VYZM01018302.1:288768-377037 GCA_013398915.1 Dromas ardeola
GCCCGGGCTGGGGCGCCGGGCCCGGGGGTAGGGGTGACGGGAAGGCGGAGCGGAGCGTGGCCCGGAAAGGCGGTGAGGGGGAGGTGGCGCCGGGCCGGTCGCGGGGAGGCGGAGGGTGGAGGCTGACGCGGCGGTGCCCGCCTGTGCGTGTCTGTTCTCCCCCCGCGCAGAGGACGAGATGTTCTCGGACATCTACAAGATCCGGGAGGTGGCGAACGGCCTGTGCCTGGAAGTGGAGGGGAAGGTGAGTGGCCCGCCCGTCCCCGGGGAGGGGGGGGGGAGGCAGGCCTCGCTGCGGTGACTCGGCCCGGCAGCTGCCTGGAGCCAGGCCTGCCGCGCCGGTGGCGGGGGCAGGGTTTGGGGAGAGGGGCCTGGGTTCCTTGTGAGGGGCCCTAGAGGGGGAGACCCACCACGGCCTGGTGCCTGTGGCCGAGGCAGGGCTGGCCGCCGCCCCAAGTGGTGCGGGAGAGGGCCTGGGGCAGGCAGGCTGGTGTAACGATGATTTGGTCAGGCACTGGGAAAGGAGCCTGGTTAAGAAATCTGTGCCTGGGTTGCGTTCAGCAGGTGGTGCGATAAAGCTTTGGTCAGGCACCAGGAGAGGAGCCTGGCTTGGAAAAAAAAAAAAAATCTGTGCTTGGGCTGCAGTCAGATTCCTTGCACTTAACTGCGGCTCTGAAGTCATGCCCTGCTGTCAGGTCATAGATGTGTAAGAGCGGTAGCATTAAGATTTTTGCAGAGCCGTTAAGTTTTTTGATGTCTCTAAATCTAGATGGTCACCAGGACAGAGGGTCAAATTGATGACTCTCTAATTGGTGGCAATGCCTCTGCTGAAGGTCCTGAGGGAGATGGAACAGAAGCCACGGTCATAACTGGTGTTGATATAGTAATAAACCACCACCTTCAAGAAACCAGCTTTACAAAAGAATCCTACAAGAAGTACATCAAGGATTACATGAAAGCGTAAGTGTTGGTAGGCTTTTTCTTTAAATGAGATTGCAAAATGTCAGTCGTTGAGATTTTAAAAACAGTGTTGGACTTTATTCCTAGTAGGTGTTAGTTCTGATACAGGTGCCAAACTCGCTGTGAACTTCAATAGTGTCTTAATACTTGGCAAAACTGAAGCTCTAAAGAATTGATACTGGAATATCTAAGTGTACCTTGGCTGAGGTAGAGGGCCTAATCATGTGCTTTGGATATTATTTGTAACCTTGCTGTTTTCTTTTGGATTCCTTTATGCCAAACCTTCATGTGGAAGGGGGTGAGGTGGTGAAGAAAAGCTTCCTGAAACTTTGTGGCTTCCTGGAGCTTTTCTAACTTGACAGTTTAAATGTCCAAAAATAATTTGTGTGAATGGAACTTTTTGCTAATTCAAGGTATAATTTCTGTTGCTCGTGGTTCAGTGAGTTAGTATTAAAGGTGAAAATGCTTTGTGATACTTGGTGCTGTGCAAATGGCTTGCTAATTTTTGTCTACTACTAGCCTAGAAGTAAAATGAGCTTGATATGAGTGACAGGTGCTGTTCTGCTAATTTACTAGCAAAATTAAGTTAAAATTTGGGGTCTTTGAGAGGGAGAGGGGGAAAGGCAGGAAAATCGGTTTGTTAGTAACGTGATGCTGCATGGTGAAGTTAGTAAGCTAGAACATGTTTTCAGAGCCTTCTTTTTTTCCTTCCAGAATCAAAGCCAGACTTGAGGAACACAAGCCAGAGAGAGTAAAGCCTTTCATGACAGGGGCTGCAGAACAAATCAAACACATCCTTGCTAACTTCAAAAACTACCAGGTAATGAAACTTACGTCTTGTTACAGCAGTATTGCAATGATATGAGCTGCAATTGGTTCATCTGCTGAACTAGCTTGCTGAGAGTTTTGAAGGCTCCTGT
Source organism: Dromas ardeola (assembly GCA_013398915.1). Taxonomy (NCBI): domain Eukaryota; kingdom Metazoa; phylum Chordata; class Aves; order Charadriiformes; family Dromadidae; genus Dromas; species Dromas ardeola. The sequence continues at coordinate 290,649 of VYZM01018302.1, forward strand.
TGTGAGGACATCTAACTTGACCTTCTCTGAGAGTATTAAGGGCTCTGAGAGTCAGGAGAAATAGCAAAAGACTGTTGTTTGGAGCTCTCCTTTCAGCTTGCAGTGCTTGTAGTTAACTACATTTTTAGTTATCACCCTTTAGGAACCGTGGAGTTAGACTTGCAAGATGGATCACTTTGGCCCCTGTTGTGTCTTACTCTGCTGTTCATAGCAGTGTGTAAAGTTATGTAGTACTAACATGGACAAGCTGCAGAAAGCAGAATCCCTGCAGCTGGTCAGGGAGACTTTTAAACTGAACTTGGAGATGTTACAGCTTTCTTGTATAAAAAGGCACTTTCTCCTGGTAATAGCTCATTAAATGTCTCAGTAACACATTTCTCTGAAGTTCTTTGTAGGAGAGAACATGAATCCAGATGGTATGGTGGCCCTCCTGGATTTCCGTGAGGATGGTGTGACCCCATATATGATTTTCTTTAAGGACGGCTTAGAAATTGAGAAATGTGTAAGTACTGACCTGAATTGGATGAATGTGCTTAACTACGTGATTCGCTCTTTCAATGCATCACTTGTTCTGTTGTATCCCTGTTAAAGTTGAACAGTAGCTGCCAGTTCAAAAATTTCAAGTTCATTTAAGTACAGCCTAATTGCTGATTCGTGTTAGACAAAGTGGCTGAAACATCCCTTGTATACTATTCAGTCAGTATAACTTAGTATAAAAGGGGTCATAGTTTCACTGCTATGATTCATGGTGACTTAATGGCTAAGAAATGCAGAAAGAATTGCCTTGGTGAGATGTGTGTAATTGGTAATGGTTTTAAACTATCAGATGAAAGACAGTGCCCTCTGAGATGAAGCACTTCTAGTTTGGATCCCTCTTGTGGGGTTAATTCTGAAGTACCTGACATGGTCATGTTCCATCTTCTTCCACTTAATCTCATGCCCTTATTTTGTTATGCAAGAACTGTCTGTTTAATTGCCCTAAATTTGGGAACATGGTAGTATATGACTGAGTACTTAACCTTATTCTGTCTGGAATCTCCCAACTGCCTGAGCTCAGACAGCTCCTGTGGTCTGCTTTATCTTTAACTACTTCATGTTGGAATGTGGTTGCAAGGAAACGGTATTTGGGTCCCAACACTTGCATTTTTTGACTTAGTCTGCAGTGAATTCCATGGTTCTCTAACAGCATGGGATCACCAATTGCTTTGCCCAGTCATTGTGGACTTACTAAGTCTGTTTATAGCTGGCTAAATTTATCTGTAAAGCCTCTTGCAGGCTTTCTGGTATGCAAGTCATGTAAAGATGAACCAACTCTAGGGTGGAGGAGGAGCCCAACTAGGGGAACACTTTATTGGCCCCAAAACACCACCTCCTGTGGTGTGACTGAAGGGTCTGTCTTGGGCCATGGAACAGGCGGTTGCCTGGAAGGCACCTCCTTAGAGCCAGAAGCTTGTGTGCATCTCCCCTGCTTGCGCAGATCTTCTGTATTTGTAATTCAGGTAACACCATCTACTTCAAGATAGGGTAAAAGCATAGTAGCAAGGTGTTGCAGTGGGCAACAAACTGTTCTAGCTTCTTGGTACAGCTCTTGTAAGAGACAGCATGTACATTGTAAGCTTTAGTAATTGTTAAGGACGTGCTCTTATTTGAGAGGAAACCTGAAACTTGGTGTGTCAAGCAAAAAGCCTGTGAATGAGTGTCTTGTCTGGCTTGCTCGGCAGCTGATGCCAGTTGCTCTGTATGATTGTAGAAATGCTCAGCATCCTCTGATAGACCATGAGCACTTGTCCTGTTGCTCTCTGGTTTGCACTAAGATGCAAAAATAACTTCCATGCGCTTTCTGCCTGCCTGACCGTGGCAGCTCAGATTGAATTAGGGAATACACAAATAAGTTAGAGAACCTTACCCTGACTGTCATGACCTTGAACTAACACTTGCTACTCTTGTTTCAGTAACAAATCAAACAATATGGTTTTGGATCACCTGTCTTCATAGCTGGCTGCTGTTTCTTCTTCATCGGCACAACACCGGGAATTGGCAATGTCTAACAACTGGACTGATGTCATCTTGAGCTTTATTCACTTATTTTGACCCTGATTTGGAGTGGAGGCATTGTTTTAAAAAAGAAAAAAAACCCAAACATCTGTCATGTAGATTGTCTAAAATAAAACTCATTTAAATCCATTCTAGGTGATGCCTTTTGGTCTACTGTATTTCTTAGGGTGACTTGCAGGAGAGGTTGCAGCAAGATGTTTCTCCAAGGATTTGGTACTGTCAGTAGCATAGTCTGGTCCTAGCACACTACGACTGTCTCCAGACAGACCTCACGCACTTTGTACCTGTGACATTGGAGTGCAAGAGCAGGCTGAGGGGAATAAGGCAAAGCTCAAGAAATGTCATCGTAGTGGAGTGGACCTTCTTCATCTTTCATGATTGCAGAGACTTCTATCTCTGGAAGATACTAAAATTTATTAAAAAAAACCCCAACAGAATGGAATATGTGCTACTCGAGCTGAGTCCCGGCTGAGCTGCTTTGTGAGACAAGGATACTTGAGTCTGTCCTCAGTTGTAGTATGACTTCAGGATGAAGGCAGGAGGATGGATGGATGGAGCATTAGTCTAATACCAGCGCTCACTCTGAGCCCAGGTAGTGGGAACATTGTGGGGAGGGGGTGAAATCATTAGGTTTTTCAACACAGCCTAGCTTGTGGTACTAGCTCCTCTGTATTTGACAGCTATTCAGGAGCAGATTAACTAGAACTCAGTCTAAGTTACAGGATTTTGGGTTTTTCTGTACTTGTCTTCTCCTTGGGGAGAGAGGTGTTGGAATGGCCTAGCCTTATCTGAGGTTTCTTACTTACCTGAGTGTTTTGTAACTTCTGTTCCTGCTGTGTTCCTCCTTAGGAAATGCATCTGTTTGACAGACCTGGAGCAAACAGCCATTGCTTCTCTGGTTCTTGCTGAGATGCAACAGTAACAGGTTCCTTGCGCTTTCTACCTGTCTGGCCTGGTGGCAGTCTGGATTGAATAAAGGAACACAAACACCTTCTTCACAGAGCCCCAACTGGGGCAAGGCAGTTTATGTTGCTGCTGACAACGTGACTGTGTGTGCCTGACCAGGCGTGTTGCCTTGGACTCCAAGTCATTAACTGTTACAGGTAGAGGAGGTTAAGGTGTGTGAAAGGGGAGGGCATGACCCACTGTTGATCTATGAGGCCTCTGGCCTCCACTTCAGCAGAATTTTGGCATCTTGGCTGTCTTCTGTTGGGGTTTGGTCCCTGGTGCTGGAGGGTTGAGGCGGAGGTAGGTTTCTGCAGGGGTAAGATAGATGCGGCAGTGGGCTGGGAGGCGTAAGAGACTGTCTGTGGAGGTGGGAGTGGAGCATGCCCCACTTATCTCAGAGGCTCTTGTCTGGTTTAAACACCCTCTTTTAGTTCTGTGGGAGCTTCATTTGCATACATACTTTCTTTAGCTTCCCCCAGAAAGAGTCCTGGGCCTGCTGCACTTCTGGCTGAGGTTCAACTTGGGTGTAATCTGAGCAATGTAAATTAATGCTCCCTCTGCCTTCGTCCAATGGGGCTGGAAGGCAGGGAGGCAGATTCAAAGCCTAAATATAATCACTGAGCCGGTTCTCCCTCTGTTTGCAGAGAATTTGTTTAACGGGGCCAGGAGAGGATGCTCTCTTACTCTTCCCGTTGCATCTTTGTTAAAAACTGGGAGTCTTAAAGGAAGGGGAGAGTAAGCACTTGCTTAGTTTGAGACTTTTCCTTCTCAATGGAGTAAGTTTAGTGTGGGCAGGGCAGTGCTTGCATGGCTGTGCAGCCCCTAATACCCCCAGCTCCCTCTTCCAGTGAGTCAAGGTTTTTAAAACTGAGCAGAGCTGGGATGTGGGACTGAAAACAGCGCTTCCTGCTGCTTGGCTAGTTATGCTGAGGCTGGGAATGCTGGGCACAAGCCTGGAGTGGATTGCTGCGTGTCAGCTGTGTACAAATGATGAGGTGCTGCTTGGAGAAGCAGGTGCTTAAAAGCATGATGAGCACAGCCTTGCTGTTGGGTTGAATGGTTTGTGGCAAATTGTGTGCCATCCTGTCTGTACTTCAGGCTAATTAGGATATTCAATTGGTGTGTGCAAACATGCCAAAGCAGTGGGGTTACATGTTCCTATCAATCTCGAATGCTTTTCTGCATGGCGGAGCCTCTGATGGGAAGTCTCCCTTCAGCCTGTTGTAGGAAATGTCAGTTCAAAGGCTCTTGAGGTGCAGGATTTTTTTTCTGTTCCTCTCCAGCGAGCTGCAAGAGAAGTGGTTTTGCACCTGCACTTCCCAAAAATGCATTGCTGCTTTCAGTTTCTCAGGGAAAAGGGGCAAGTCTTGCTGCTCTGGGGTGTCCAGCCTGTCAGGCAGCAGAGAGGAGAGATTAAACCACGCTTGATGGCAGGGAAGGACTGTGGTAGTGACAAGCAGCTGTCTCAGCTGCTTGGCTGTGGTGGCTGCCTGCAGTGGAGGCAGGGAGAGGGAAAGTTGGATTCCAGGTCCTTGTGTTGGGAGATGCTGCATGCTGTTAAATGGAAGGCCTGTAGCTGGCACATGCACTTGTCAACAATCTGTGATGCAACTCGGAGTTGGAGATGAAGTCAGTGTATTTCCTTGTAACTCGGTTCCTCCTCTTCTGGCCCCTCTTCATTTCAAGCATGTTTTCATTTCAAGCTCCGTGTTTTCTGGGGCTCAAAAGCTGAAGTGATGTGAGAAGGCAAGCTTCATACTGCTGTAGCGCCCCAGCTTTGCAGTTACTAAATTGATAAAAATCCCCTGTCATAACAAATTGCCCTGGTGCTGCTTAAACACAGCCTGAACTGAAGGTCAGCTTTAAAACCGATCCCTGTCTTGTTTTAAAACATGTGCCTATCAGGCTTCTACGTTGCATTCCTGGGAAGATACTTCCTGTGGCTGGAAGGGCTGTGGAGCTGGGAATGATCCAAATAGCTTTTCTCCTGAGCCTCACACAGAGGGTTAAGGGGCTGGGTAGAAACCTTTCCTCTGCTGGCTCTGGTCTCAGCCCCATGTGGAGCCAGGAGGCTGCTCCTGCACCCATCACAAAGGTGAAGGAAGGCAGATTGCTTATAAAAAAGGGGGGGGAAAAAAAACCCTTTTTAGTTTTGTACCTTTGTGGTTAAGGGAGTGATGTCTTGGGGCTGGAGAAAGCAGCTGCTGTGCTGGGCATGTGTCCCATGGTCCACCTCAATGCCTGCTCTTTGTCTCACAGTTTTGCTGCCCCCCTGCTTTAAGGAGGAAGTGCAGGCTTGGGGATGTTATGCAGTGGAAGGAACACCTGGTGTGCTGGGAGAGGTGCTGGTGGGGCCATGGGGAGCTGGGTACCCCAATTGCCCCCTCTTGGGCACCCAGCCAAGCTAGCCCAGCTCCATCCCTTGGCTTTGCCCACTTAGCACGGGCAGGGTGCTGGAGCTGGGGTGGGTGATGGTCCTGGAGCCTTGTGCAGCCCTCAGCTTGGACACAAGGAGGGAGAACCTGCAAGGGGAAAATTTTAAATGAAGGGATGTAGGGAACAGAGTTGGGTTTGTTTTATGGTGTGTGTGTTTTTTTTTTTTTTCTTTTATATGGTTTAGCTCAAGGTCAGGAGGGACTTACCCGAAACTTAGGACATAGTTGTTCTCAGAGAACTAAAATTGAATTATTTTTTGAAAAGATGTAGAAAAACAAAAAATAAAGCTGCAACTTGCTTCCTTCCCTTAGCATGTCTCTGACAGCTGAGCTGTCTCAGGCCAGCCTGCTGCAGCCTGCTGCAACACAGTCCTGCCAGTGTTTTCAGTGACAGCCACCTAGGGCGAATGCTTTTATTAACCAGCAATAGTATCTGCATCAAAATACCTCTGCTTTCTCGCATGCTGCTGCTGGCTTGCAGCAGGTAAGACACCTCCCTCCACTCCTGTGGACCTCGGGCTGCACTTCAGCTCCACAACTGCTTCCCTGGGATGTGGCTGCTGTTGTAAACTGGGATGTTTCACCCTGCACCAGACAGCAAGTAAATATCCATCTTGCTGCTAGCCCACAGCAGGAGAGCAGCAGTTAAACACTGTGTTCGTTTAGCTTGGAGGTCAGTGTCTTGGTAGGAGGAAAAAAAAAAAACCTAGCCAAGCCTGAAAGACTTCGACATAAACAGCCCAAAATCCATTGCCAGGAGTGTAACTGTGATGGTTTGCGGTCCCTGTGCCTTGGCTGCCTTTTGGCTGAAGCAGCAGCTGGAGCTGTTGTGCAAAGATCACAGCCACGTGGCTGTGGGCAGGGCTGGGGGCCTGGGGGAGCTTTTTTTGGGTGCCAGCAAATACTGGCAACCTTAGGAGTGTGTTCCGCAGGAGCGCGGCAGGATGTTGTTGAGGATGCATGTAGCTGCTGGCTGTTTGGAGCCATTAGAGCTGCATTCATCACCTTCCAGAAGGCAGAAAGGAGCTAAACACCTGAGGAGGCCTTTTTAAGCTATTTTGGTGTGTGATAGCAACCTTGCCAATGAGGCAGCGGCTGAATGGGGTGAGAAAAAATGATGAGCAATCGTTTCTCTGCAGCCCTCCTGTTATCCTGGGAGCCAACAGCTGGGACTCACCTCCCTGTCTGCCACCAGCGGCAGCAGTGGGAGGAAGCACTGGCTAGGAGAAGCAGACCCTTTTCCTCCCATCCTCAGCAAGGCGCTGGCAGCCCTGCCAAAGCAGTACAGCTGTTTGATTTTTATTTTTTTTTTAATAGGGAGTGTCCAAAAAATGAGATGTCCAGAAAGGATTTAAGGATTAATTTCCCAAATTCTTTGTAATAGAGTAGTCAACAAAAGGCCATATAAAGTTGGATGCTCCCTCCCTGCTCACCGTGGATGCTTGGCTACTAAATCCCCACTGTTGCTACTGGAATGGTTCAAGGGTTCAGCCCTGGTTCAAGGGCTGAGGATCATGTCCTCTACCTACAGCTCTGTCTGCACCTGAGCTAGGCACCCTTGGCCCCTCCAGTAGAGGCAGGGAGGAATGATTGCCTGGCTGCAGCTGCTGGTGCTTGGTCAAGCTGCCCACAAAAAGGTGTTTAAGGGGGTCAGTGCAGCCCCTCATCCATTGGCTTCAGCTGCCCTGGACCAGCAGCCACCTCCTGGCAGCACATGCCACCTGGTTCACCTATTGTGGTGGGGCTAAGAGTGTTTTGACCCCTGTAAATCCACCTGATTTTTAAGCAGAACAGGCAAGATAGCAGCTGCCCACAAGTAGAAGGGTTTTGTGTTCATGGCTACCTTGCTTATCTCGCCACCTCATGGCCAGGCAGCTTTCGGAAGGACATGCAGGAGGAAAATACTGTGGCTGGGGCTGCTCTGGGTGGTGGACCCTGCATGGATGGCAGCCCTCGCTGCTTGCAGCCTGTCCCATTGCTGGAGTATAAATGGTCTCTTCCCAAACCTGGCCTTGGCTGGGTGGCGGAGGGAGGCTTTTTGGGAAGCCACAGTGGGTTTTTTTTTGTGAGCCTCTCTGGAGGGAAAGGAGAAAAAACCAAAAACAAAAAAAAACCCCAACAACAAACGAACAAACAAAACCAAAAAACCCAAACCACCTTAAATCAGATGTGTGAAGCCTGGAGTAGATCAGTCTCATTTCTTTCTCCCAGTGCTATCATCAACCCTTCCACCACAGACTGGTGAGAGCAGCTGGCTGGGCGCAGGCATACACCTGGGTGGCTGAGGAAGGACTTTCCCTCCTTTCCGTCATCGCTTTTAATCAAGCCTTTGCCCTTGCCTGTTCCTCTGGTCCTCTCTACTTGGTTATCCATCTGGCAGCTGCTGAAAGCCTTCCCTGCCTCCTGGAAGTGCTCAGGTCCATGTGGAAATCCCACTCTCAAGAATGAGTTCCAGCGGTAAAGCTAATTAATGGAGTAGAGAAGAAAAGAAATGATCATTCTCTTCAAGACTGAAAAACAAAACAACTGCTGCAGCTTCCTGTATATATTTGCCTGCAGTTGCAAACATACTGGCTGCAAAGGCTTGAACCCCTGTGTAACACTGCCAGGAGCTGAAAGCCCCTCTCAGCTGGCTGTGCTTCTCCAAGGAATGCAGGTTGGTTGGCATTCTCCTAAGACCAGTACCAAGCAGCTCCTTGAGCTGAGCTGGGCAGGAGAACAGGGTCACTGTAACTTCAGCTGCTAGAATCTTGCTCATCACACAAGTCCTAGGTGTGGTTAGCTGCGGCAATGCTCAGTGGCATCGGTGTCCATTGACCCTGCTGGCTTACAGGTGCCCCATATTGCCCATCCAAAGGTATTTATCAACTCCTTGTTCCAAAATGCATAAGCTTAAAAATTACTTGAGTTTGATGAGAGCAGAAGGTGGAAGAGTTTCACCTTGACCCAGACAAGAGATGTGAACCTTGAGACCTGCTGCAGCATGGGCTGCTGAGTTCTTCTGTAAAGGGCCTTTTTTGATCTTTTCTGTTGGATTGTCATCCTTGTGCAAATAATTAAACATTTGCAGAGAAAGCCTGACCCTACAGCTCAGTAGCCACCTGCAGTCTTGGGTAGGAGAGCCAAGAAAGAGTCCTCCAATCTCGCTGCTGCTATGAGAAACGGGGCAGGTTGTACCCAGCCTCTTAGAAAAGCCCTAGAATCATAGAATGGTTTGGGTTAGAAGGGACCTTAAAGATGATCTTGTTCCAACCCCCCCTGCCATGGGCAGGGACACCTCCCACTAGACCGGGTTGCTCAAAGCTCCATCCAGCCTGGCCTTGAACACCTCCAGGGAAGGGGCCTCCATAACTTCTCAGGGCATCTTCTGGGCAAGAAGCAGAGCTATCTTCCAGGTGCGCCTGGAGCAACTGCTCAGCTCTGATACTGCCATGAGCGAGAAAAATGACTTGTTAGGAGTCAATAAATACAGTGACTAATGAAAATGCCATCCTGGCACCAGGGACGTGTGAGCGTGGGTGGGCATAGCTGACACACGCAGGAGGTATGTTCAGCTGGAGCCAACTCCAAGCAGCTGGTGAGGACAATACATAGCTGACTCAAAGCATGGACGACTTTTAGGGAGCATCCACTGGGATTACACCAGCTGGTGAGCTCCGATCCCACTCCGAGCGCTATGTCAAAGACGTGGCAGCAGCAGAGGTCTCACAGCCACAAAACTTTCTGCTGGCCCACAGCTAATATTCACAGTTGGTGAATATTTCACCTTGAATTCACGCTTGCTCGCATTCCTCACACAGCCCTGCCTGTCCCACCGGCAGCCTCTGGGCAGGGTGGTGGTGGAGGCAGCACTGGCAAATCCTTCCCTGCCCGCATAGCAGGGACCTTCTCGCCCACTCTGAGCCCATTGGAACGCAGATGTCTCTACTGGGGCAGCTGCATCACTGCCACCTCCCATCATCTTAGGTCCATGCTGGTACCGCTTGGGCTTGCTGCGTATTAAATTTCTGATGACTCAAAGAACTAGTCATTCGGGAGAAGCAATGCTAGAGAGTAGAGGTACTTTTAATCTCATTTAATGGTATTTAGCACATTGATACTTCTGCTCGTGCCTATGGGACCTGCTTGTGGACCAGTATTTCAACCTCTAATATTCAAGAACATCTGCGTGAGCAGAGTTCAGCAGCGAGCAGAGACAGCAGCACATGGGAAGACCAGCAGGGAATCGGTGTTCATCACTGCTGCGAATTCAGAGATTAAATTAATCCAAATGTGGGGGCCAGGGAATCAGACTTGAATGCCTACGAGCCTCTTCCTCCTCTCTTTCAGCAGATGGCAATCCCGCTAACAGCACTTGCGTAAGGTCCCCTTGTAGAACAAGCGGAGCAGAGCTGCAGAGTTTTTGCTGGTTATTGCATGCTAGATCAAGATGAGGTTGCCCCAAATGCTAAATCATTATGGCAGCCTCACATAAAGTTACACTGGTCCCACAGTGCCTTGAGTTACTGCAGAAGGGAGAATATGGAGCCCATAGCAGCGTGTCTACCCTGCTGCTTCTGTCTCTAGGGTGGTTTCTGCTGCAAGACCCCATGGCTTGGCGGCAGGCTGGATGATGACCTGCCAAAGGCACCAAACAAGTCCATCTACATCTTTACCGTGCGCTCCCACCAGGCAGGAGCCAGCAGTCCTTGAATGTACGGCCCAGGTCCTGGTCTTGGCACAGGAGAGCATCTTTCATCCTCTAGGTCAGTATCCCTGTGGGCTCGTTCTGCCCTTCTCTCATGCCACATGGATTTTGTGGCTGCTTTTGGGGCTAAAATTCCAGTTGCACCCTAACAAGATAGAAAGCCCTGAAAATCATGCAGGAAAGAGGTAAAAAATTGTTTCGTGAACTGCCTGGCTTCTGGACTGCCCACTGTGTATCTTTTCTTTGTTTATCCTGGCATAGCGTTTCCTAGTTCCATTTCCTAGTTCCATTTTTGAAATGGAGTTTCCTCAGTTTCCTCACTGTCCCGTTCTCCATTTCACCTTCAAAACTGGTGCTACTCCAGAGAAGGCTGTGAGCGAACCAAGGCACCCTGGCTTCCCTCAACCTTTCTGTTGCTCGTTGGCTGAAAACTCCACTGCTCGTTTACTTATAGCACTCTCCGCGTTTTTAACGACGCCTGTAAAAAATCTGTCTTTCATAAAAACATGACACCACGCCACAAAGCCAGGTATTCACCTTTTCAATTAGTCTCCTCCTTCCTAAACCCCTTCCTCTGACTGGGAGGTGTGCTCATCCTCGTGACGGTTCTAATGCTCTTTGGACACAGGCCTGTTGTGTTGTGTTGTATTGCCTCTTGTCCCATCACTACAGGCCTTGGTAAAACGTCTCTCTCCATCTGTCTTGTAAGCCCCTTTTAAGTATTGAAAGGCCACAATAAGGTCTTCCCGGAGCCTTCTCTTCTCCAGACCAAACAAACCCAGCTCTCTCATCACTTCATCATAGGAGAGGTGCTCCAGCCCTCTGATCATCTTCATGGCCCTCCTCTGGACCCTCTTCAACAGTTCCATGTCTTTCCCATGCTGAGGGCTCCAGAGCTGGACACAGTACTCCAGGTGGGGTCTCACCAGAGCAGAGCAGAGGGGGAGAATCACCTCCCTCGACCTGCTGGCCATGCTTGTTTTGATGCAGCCCAAGATACGGTTGGCCGTCTGGGCTGCGAGCGCACATTGCTGTCTATCCCTACTGGCATCGTAAATCTTAGAATCAGAATTGCCTAGGTTGGAAAGGACCTTTCAGATCATCAAGTCCAACCATCAGCCTAACACAGACAAAAACCATCACTAAACTGTATCTCTAAGCACCACTGTCGTGGTTTGGCCTCAGACGGCANTGAGACAAAGGCAATTTAACAGAACAGCAAAGGGAACAAGAAAACAACAACAATAACACGGATAGGGGGATATTACGGAACCGCCGCTCACCGACCAGACCCGGGACACCCTAGCCTTCTCCAAGCGGCGACTTCCTGCCCCCTCCCCGGCAGCTGAGGGTGGGCATGGCTCCCATGGGATGGGATACCTGTGTCCCTGCCGGAGCCTGGGGAGCATTAACCCTATCCCTGCCGGAACCAGAACAACCACGTCTACCTGTCTTTTAAACACCTCCAGGGATGGTGCCTCAACCGCTTCCCTGGGCAGCCTGTTCCAATGCTTAATAACCCTTTCAGTGTAAAGAGTTTTCCTAATATCCAGTCTAAACCTCCCCTGGCGCAACTTGAGGTCATTTCCCCTTGTCCTAATGTTTCATTCTACAAAGAATGGCTACTTGTTACTACTATCTATTCGAAAACTACTGTTGGACCATACAAACATAAGCAAAAGTAAGACAGACTAGGCCAGTCAAAGTAAGCAAAGACAACAATAAACCTAGTAAACCTCAGTCCTGAGATCTTGCAAACCCAGTACAAAGCCTGTGGCTTGGTACTAACAATGGCCATACTTAATTTACCGGGATACAGAGCTACAGTATAGAGCAGATGGATCTAGCGTCTTCTCAATGGTGTGTGCTGACGGGATAAGGCACAAGAGATATAAGCTGGAACACAGGAAGTTGCAGTTAGGTACCAAGAAAAAAATATGTCATCCTTTGGGCAGTCCAACACAGGAGCAGGTTGCCCAGAGAGGTTTTGTGGAGTCTCTGTCTTTGGAGATATTCAAAAGCCGACCAGGCATGGTGCTGAGCCGCCTGCTATAGCTGGGCCCGATTCAAGCAGGGGGTTGGATAAGAGACCTCTAGAGGTCTCTTCAAACATAAGTTATTCTATAAGACTACAGTTCAGGACAGACTTTTTCCTTTTTATTTTTCATTGAAATCTTGTAAAAACTCTACAATACTCAAGACCATTTCAGGAATTTTCCTGAACCAGGATCTTCTGATCAAGTTCATGCTCCTGCCTCGTGTGATTTAGAGCACAAATTTCAATTTGCTTCGTGAGGATCTTTCTCATCAGAAAGGTCAGACCCAGAATCACTTCACAAACTACAGAAGCTTGAGTGAAGTCTTTAAATTAAGCTAAAGTCACCCAATTCTCCCTACGCTTTTAGAAGAAAAAGACAAACATTTCCAGAATAAAATTCAGGCCTCAGACAGGCTGAATCAGATGCTGGAGGTGCAGATTTTCCTCCACTGGAGAAAAAGGAAGCCAAAAATTACTTTAAATTTACCTTAAGCCCATGTTACTCCCACTTTGATTTAGTCATAAAACTTTTATACTTTTGTTCTTTTATTGCTAATGGTGGAAAATGACTTTTCTTTACAGAGATTGTGCTTCTAAGCCAGATTCTTGGCGGTTAAAGGCACACAGGATGAATCCATACTCTGAACTCCCCCAGAAGATGCTTTCCCTTAGCTGAGCAGAATCTGCTCTTCAGTCATTCTTCTCTTGTGCGATTAATAGTTGATTTCTTATTCGGAACAAAACCTGCTCCAGCAGAAGAGATTCACCCTCTGGTGTATGATTTCAGACAAATGACAGGAACAGTTACCAAGGTTCAAACCTCTAACCGGAATGGTGCAAAACCTCTCTCATCTGCCTCCCACAGCCCTGGGAGGGGGCTTTCCAATGGAAGGGGAAAGGCTTCTCCCTCTTGCAGCAACGCTTTGGGCTTTTCCTCAGGAGTACGATTCCCCATTTGATTCAGGACTCATCCGGACCACTAGTGTGTCTTCCCTTCTTGTGTAATGCTCATGATCTGCCTCTCTGGATGAATTTGATTGCTCTCAAAACTGCAGGAAGAAACATTTTTACTATGCATTTTTACATCAGTTCAGATAAAGCAAAAACAGTATCAGTAAGGGTTTTCTGTGTGGTCATCCCTTTTAACATCAACTTAATTTCTGAAGACTTTAATTTCAGCATCATATAAGCAGTATCGTCTAGATTTCGGTATTAGTACTTCAGTGAGGCTGGTGAAAAGCATGTGACTGCCGTTCAGAAAGCTTTTTCATTTGCAGCTGTGCCTTGTGTGACTAAATACTGTGTTTGTGTTTGCTGTTTTGGTATCTGTGTTTATAATCTCTCAGTGTACCTTGAATTTTTGCTAGAAAGCTTGTTTTTGGACAACTGAGTAACTACAGAAAGTACAGCTTAGCAAAACAGGATATCCTGCTTTATAAGCCTTACTGTGTCAATATTTTCCAACCTGTCTTAATATTTATATATCTAAAACATAGACTGATTTAAGCTGTTTTGAGCTGTAGTCAAAAGGATTTTTTACAGGATTTTTTAAGTCAGCCACTCAAAATCTGAATGTGGATGTTTATGCCTAACTTCAAGCATTGACATACAGCAGTGTTTGGTGTTGTCTTAACTGCCGAAGCAAATCTGGTAGCAGGCCAGCATTTCTGCATATAAAATTCAGGAAATTTTTGGGCTTGGAAAGTGAACTCCAAACCATAAACCCCATAAAATCCACAAAACCATAAAACCTGTAAAAAATGGCTCTGTACACTTTCCATTACTCCTATTTACCCTGTCCAAAGGCACTCTGCAGATCAATAAAATACCTACTTTACTCGTGGCATTTCACACTGACCGATTACGTCCTCCTCAACTGAAGACAAATTCTGAAGCATAAAACCAAAGATACAAGCAGATCCAAAATACTTTCCTGGTAAGTTAATCCTGCTGGGAATCCTACTAAAGGTAACCTTTTCCCTCTGAAATGGCACGGTCATTTTTACCTGTGGCACTGAATTCCAACATTACTAAATCAGGACTGCATGGCATTCCCCTGCACGGTTTAGAAGGAGAGTGAGAAGGAACCTAAGGGAGAAGCTGACCTGCACTTTCGAGGTACCATAGCTGCTCAAACAGGACACGAATCCAACAGAGGAGCCCAGCTCATGAAAAGCAAGAGTTCTCACCCTACATGCTTGTGAATGCAAGTCTCCGGAGGACTCGAACAGGACGAGGAGGACAGCAATGTGTCCTGGCTACTCCTGGGGAGCACATCATGTACCGTAGCAAGACACGAAGGCTGACTTCCCATGTTCCTCTCAGCATCCTTAGGTATCTCCTGCAGCCATTAGCAAGCGGGGTCCTGCTCATAGAGCCTGAGGAGACAGGAGTCAATGGCAATACTTACGAAAGCACATACACATCCCTGGAACGTCATCTGCTCTTCAAAAACTCTCAGTAGTCCACCTCCTAGGAACTAGACGCTTCACGCCACAGGAAGCTGAGCACCAGCAGGAAGCATATCTGTAGAGAGTTACCTACACAAATAATTCTACAAACAATGAACTGAACAAAATTAAAACATGTGACTCATGCATAAGGGGTCAGAGTTGTTTTACAAACCTCCATCTGACCCCCCTCTGAACCCTTCATTCCTTCCAAGTGGACCAATAATGGAATGTTTGCTTTTCACACAGACCTATTATTTTACTAGTGCGTGCAGAAGTGATCTGCACATCTGAAAGACGTGAGGGAATGTGAAAGTTGTGCTATAAAACCTCACCTTCAGGTTCATTTACAGGTATATTAATGAGGGTTTTTTTCACTCTGTTTTCTTTGCTCTTTTTTTTAACATAAAAGCTTTGAGAATATAATTAAATAGTCCCGTCCCATCTCCATCCCTGCTCCCTCCCAAAAAGGATGCTGAATAGACAACCCTTGCAATGTGCATTTCAAAAATGGGGGAACAGAGACACGAATACGTTAAGCAATCCTCCCCAACACACAAAAACCCAGTGGCAAAGCCTGCAATAAAAACATGGTTTGAAAAAAACCTTCATACCTATGCTATCTAAATCTCAATGTTTGTTCAGTCAATAATGTAGAACATTGCGTGGTACAAATTAAAATACGGCTTTTATTGATATGCTTAAACATAAAACATAGGTAACATCATAAAAAACCAAACAAAAGATAAATTTATTCCTTGATGTACCTAACAGACAAGACTTTTTGGTTTTTTTTTATCTTTCTCAGTAATTACCTAGAGGGGACTGTCATCTTCTCACTGACCTGTGTGTGAAACAGCCTTCGCTTTACGGGTTTTAACTGTGTTGATTTGTTCCCACGGAGTCTAAGGACTGTGATGAGCACCGCGGTTCTGGCTGTTTTTCCTAAAGCCTGATCCCAAAAGGAGCATCATGTCCATTCCACCCAGGTATAAACCTGGTTCTACTGGAATACAGAGCCACAAAGTTATGGGTTCCTCTAGGACATGTTTTCCTTCAAAGTTATCGAGGCTTGGAAAAGCCACAAAGCTACCAAGAGAAAGTAAGATCAGAACTCAAAAAGATTTCTAATAAAGATAAATCTAATACAAGTTTATTCTATAAATATTTTTTTCCTGTCAAAAGACAAAACACTTATAGAAACATACAAGAGATATTCCTTAGGAAAAAAATGAAGCTACGGAAAATTACAAAGTATCAGCTGCTTTAATTTGACTTGAACCTTGCAGAATTGCGCTGTGCTTAGTCCTCTCTGTAAACCCACCACGGTTCCCTCAGTGCAATCACTCTAGTTCTGTCTTGCTTCATAAACGCTTTTGTTAATCACTCTTCTCTTCTCCTTGATAGTGTCTGTATTCTGGCTTCAGCTCCCATGTGTTTTTGTGGGTCCCCTTCACGTTGTAGATGCCTATTTCTCTTAAAATTTCTTTCAAGTATATCTGAAAAGAAAACAAAAATTCAAATTACACAGACAGGCAATTACCATGGTTCCTGCACGATGTCTCATGATCTTCTCGATCACATATGGTTTAGTGATGGTTTCTGTCAGAGTTAGGTTGATGGTTGGACTAGATGATCTGAAAAGTCCCTTCCAACCCAGGCGATTCTATGATTCTATGATCAACTCGGCTCATGAAAACGACCTGGTGGACAGCAAGGTTGGCTGATCGGCACTAACTTGTGCGATAACAGCTCTGTGATAGACTTCAACCCCCAACATGGGTTAGAGCAGCCCTGCTGTAATGCCCAGCGCAAGCCCCAGGGATGCAGCAGGGAGAACCCGAGCCCCAGGGAGTCCCTGTGCAGCCCTCTGGGATGCGGAGAGGTCAGATGGATGCTCCGCGGGCTGCCAAAACGAAGCTCCCAGCGCCTCTGGGAAGGCGATGCTGAGGTTACTGCCGACCTACAGCAGTAGGGTGCGCAAGCAGAGATGCTCCACAGCTCCTGGCTCAAGACGGGACACTTGCAAAATCAAAAGGCTGAGATATGCCCGACGTACTCTGTGTATCAGATGCACGGCTGGTCTAAAAATCTGTGCGCTGTTGCGTTTCTCACACGACTGCAGAGGAGCGGGAACATGGGCAGGCTTTCTGCCCTGGGAGCTCACTGCCACCACAGTGAGCCATGAGGGTGGACACTGCGCTTGCGGGGCTGCCCGGGGCGGTGGGACACTGCCACCGTGCGGGTCTGTACATCACCGTTACCTCATGCGTCTTCCTCCTGCTGGAATTTCTCCACCTGAGCTAAAAGCTCTTGGCTTTTCATCTTGCTTGGGCTGGGATTATCTTGAAACTCCCTGCCTTATTCAGACCCCATCGAAGCCCCAAGCTGTTGGTTTTCATTTTGCAAAGCTTTAAGTGTTTTGTTATGGACTTGTTTTTAGAGGAGAGCTAAGTAGGTGCCAGAGAATTTTGTAATACATTCAAATATTAAGGCTAGGAAGAGAAATTAAAAAACACCAAACACCCAAGCAAAACTATGATAACCAGTAGTATATCCTTCGACACAAGACAGCTCACTAATATCACCCTCCTCTACTCTTTATAATAAACACCAGTAATTTGTTTCATGTTTTAAAGAGCCATTTGCCTGCTTGTTTGTTTAAATATTAATTGGGACTGACTTGAGTAGATTGCCATGGCAACTGCAGACCACAGTTTAAGAATCCCCACATTAGATTAATAATTGCTTTATTTTGAGCAATTTAATCCTCTTTGCGTGCATATATATTGAACTGGAGTTACTGGAAGCCTTGTATTTTCTGTATCTACAGTTCCACTAAGCACAAATATCAACATACTCCAACTCATTAAAAAAGCAAGTATTTGTTGATGACATAGGAAAAAAAGAAAAGCCGATTGCCCAGTCTCCTCCTTACACTCTTCCCATTTTTTGCTAAATGGAAAAGTTGGAAAATAAATAAAAAGTATGTTCTCAGTCAGTAAAAAAACGTATCTTTTATAGAAACTGATTGTTTCAGTTACCTCTGAGATTGTTACCTCTCTCCAGGTACACATCAAAAATTTACAAAGCGAAAAAAAATCCTGGCTCCACACTAACGATGCTTCATTTGGACTCATGCAGCAAAGTGATTCTTAAAAACCTATCTCGAAGCAACGAGAGCTGTTTCAAAGATCACTTTATTCAACAAGTAAGAAAAATGACCGTAACAGACTGTGACTACAAAGTAGTTTCTCAGGGTCTTGTTTTCGACCAAAGTGGCTGCACGCAGGAGCTGCGAGCGGGGAGCAGGGACGTCATTTCGCACTGCGGTGATGGCTCTTCCGTCCTTGAGGGTTCACAACGCAAACCCCAGCAGGTGGCAGCAGGAGATCAATATATCTCTCTTAGCACACCTTTCCTATCTCATCTATTGCAGAGATGCTGTCTTATTACTTAAGAGTCAGGTACCTAAGACAAATGTACTCACTGCAACAGCAATTAAGTGCGCAATCGTGTTTGTACGATGACACTGCTGTTGCGCAATGTATTTTTTTAAAATGTGATGAAAGCAGGTGAAAAAGTTATTTCTATATAAGCACATGTAGGTGTGTATACCTGCATATCCACTTTGTTTGCAATCCTTGTGCACGCACGCGAGGTAGCTTTCGGGAGTGTCACTGACAGGCACTTCAAAAGGTGGCAGAGTGGGTGGAAGAAACACACTCAGACTCAAGGTTAAATTCTGCTCTAGACCATGCGGACAGATTAATGAGAATGGGAAAAAAAATAAATATAATTGCACCTTGTTCCACCAAGTACATCTATATGCAGCTCCAGGGCTGAGACACCTAGTCTGCATCTGGGAAGCTGTGTCACAAGGCGTGACGGTGCCAAAGGGCTCAGGCAGAATGAAATTGCTACGGCTGCACAGTCCATGGCTCCCGGCGGCTCGCTGCTGTTTGGTGGCAGCGGTATCTTTGGGTGACATTTTCCACGAGGCAGTTCTTACCTCTCACTACTTGCTCACGCCTCCAAACCACCCACCCAGTTAAACGAAGGGTACTTTTCATTTCAACTAGTTTTCAGACCCGATTCCTCAGGCAGTTCTGCTTCTCTCTGGGCAAAATTTCCAAGAGCTTTGATTCAACAGCGTAACAAAACAGAACAAAACCAACCCGAACTGAATAGCGAGGTAATGTCTGTGCCACAAGTGAGGGCAATTCAAGCTGGGACCGTGAACTGCAGCAACTGAGGATTTGCAACATATTCCTATTTGCCATCTCCGCTGCGGGGGGAAAGAGGCAGCAGTGTGTTTGGGGAGGGCAGCTGAGAGCGTTAACCCAAAAAAATCATTCTGCGTGCACAGACAACACTGAACTGTTGGAGCTTTTAGTCAATTACAAATCTGGGATAATTCTACTATACTCTACTGTACTTGAGAGCAAGTGGCTTGATGAGATGAGTTCAGGGGACGTTATGATTCTTCCCGCAGGATCACTTCGCCTTCCAGAAACCAGGACCTGGGTCTGCGCTGTGCCAGGTTGGCCTATACTTCTTGAGGCATACCGGTACTCTATCATCCGATTCTATATCATCAAGAGAAACCCTCCCACTTCCTCCAGTGATGCCAAATACTGAATTTTAGAGCCTGGTGAGCACTGATCAGGGCCCACAATTTCTTCTCAGAAAGGGATTTGGTATGTTTATATATTATAAATTATTATATATTATTATAACACAGAAGCTAATCTGCGGGTAATGTGTTTATACATTTAAGGCATACTCTTCTCTGTTACATTGTCCCCCATGATTTTCTCCATAAAAAGTGAAATGTTATTACAGAATTAGTGGATAAAAAATGTCTGAAAAGCTGAGAGAGGAGTTAACTTCCGAGCTCTGAAAACCCTTCCAAAACTTTGAGGGGAAAGAAAACCACACCGCACTTAGGATAACCATTACTTAAAGCCAAAATAAAAGAAAAAACTGCAAACTTTCTACCCCATTTTGAAAAAAAATACAGTTCATATTAGACCACTGGTTCCATACTGGTTCCATTCTTCACAAATATTTGATTGCTCACACAAAAAGCGTATTATATTCTCAGCTATTAAGTCCAAATCTAGAATTACTGCAATATTTCCAGGGAGCACTTGGTATTTACATCTAGGTAGGTGGCAACAGATTTGCCTACTACTGCAAATTGTTATTTTTCATTATAAAGAAAAACAAATATATAAGGTTTCCCTAATATAACAGTAGTTTTCAGAGTAGACCTGCTTTGTGATTTCACAATCGCAAAATAAAGATGGCAGCAACTTCCCATGTAACATGCAGCATATTCTGTAGCGAGGGTTTAATTTACTATTTACGTTTACCACTACATAAGAAAAAATGCCCTTATTTATTTGTTACTTCACTAACAAAGATGTTGATTCCCTTAGACACATGTGTTTTAAATATTATTAGCCAGTGATATAAGCAACTAGAACTTCATTCTAACGGGAACTGAGGAGACAGCAGCAGTAATTTTTTTTCTCGTGTCTGAAAATAACCTCAACACTTGCAAACTCAGAGGAGAAATTACATACCCAGACAATCTTAAGACACTATGACAGAAAATAAAGCAGTGAACACTCAGCAGAGATTAATTAGCAGCCAACCTTTGTACAGCACGGGGAAAGCACGCCTATTCACCTGTTGGCATTTTAGATGTTTTTGTCAGGTACAGCTGCTCTGTGAACAATAAAGTCACAGTGGGCATTAGGAACAGATACTTTATTTGCAGAAAAAAAACTCAAAAGTTGCACACCAGAGGCTTAAGTCCGCAACACCAGGGATGCTCGTACACAGAGCAAATACCGGCTGAGTGGCAGGAACGAAGGGATAGCATTTTTAAATGGAAATGGATGCCGTTGGCAAGTCCCTACAGAAGTCTTTAATGGGAACCCAGAGAAGGGCAACGAAGCTGGTGAGGGGTCTGGAGAATGAGCCTTATGAGGACCGGCTGAGGGAGCTGGGGTTGTTCAGCCTGGAGAAAAGGAGGCTGAGGAGAGACCTTATCGCTCTCTACAACTCCCTGAAAGGAGGCTGTAGCGAGGGGGGGGTCGGTCTCTTCTCCCAAGGAACAGGTGACAGGACAAGAGGAAATGGCCTCAAGTTGCGCCAGGGGAGGTTTAGACTGGATATTAGGAAAAATTTCTGCACTGAAAGGGTTATTAAGCATTGGAACAGGCTGCCCAGGGAAGTGGTTGAATCACCATCCCTGGAGGTATTTAAAAGATGGGTAGACATAGTGCTTAGAGATATGGTTTAGTGATGGTTTTTCTCAGAGTTAGGTTGATGGTTGGACTCGATGATCTGAAAGGTCCCTTCCAACCCAGGCAATTCTATGATTCTATGGGAAATTATGATAGCTTTAGATGAGGGGTAGACGATGTACTGAAAGACAGTTTTGCGTTTATCACTATACTGGGTACCCAGTGAATGAAGGCAGGCATAAGGAAGAGGATTTCGTTCATTTATTTTCTTAGGATATCCGGGTCTGAGGAAGCTGTGAGGGCAGCAACACCTGAGGCAAAAAACCCGGCTGGGAATGAACACGAAACTCCTAACTCTCGTACACAGCTCAAAGCCGAGACCACTCAGCCCACTCGGGAAGAGTATTTAACGGTTTGACGACTTTCAGGAGCCCTGCGGGATTTTTATCCATCAGTAGAGAGAATCAAGTAAGAAACAGAGATGCAAAGATATAACCCAAATAACATGTGATGTTGGGTCAATTTAGTTTATGATTTTCTTTTAATGTATCTGCATTACTACAGTAGTTGAAAAAAAAAAAGTCTAGATTTGCTGAGATGAAAGCACACGACACTACAGGCAGAACATACTTGGGAGCATGTAATGACAGCAGAGGTATATACACAGGCATAGAAATTTATTATAAATGTAATAGAAGTATTCATGTGAGGTATTTTGCAAACACAGAATACAAACCTACCCTATACATCTAATCCTTAGGGCAGCGACTAAGGCAAAAATTGGATTAATCGGGCCCAGCTTTTGGTACTTAATGAAGAAACTTGTGTCAGAAGCAGTTTTTCCAGGCTCCTTTGAGCTGATGCAGAGACATACAAGAGGCAAATCACATCACAGGAGGAAGAACACTTTTGTTCTCCCATGGCTTAAGTGGGAGTTGCGGGTGACTATTTCTAGCTGAAGCCATGTTAGTCGGGATAAATCTGCATCTACTTACATTCAAAGTGATCGAGATAGTGACTGTCACAACTATCTCTTACCAAAAAAAAAAAATAATTTTTTTCTTGCCACTCCTTCCATATCTTCCTCCTTCTCAGCTCCCATGATCCACACACCACCTCTGCCACACAGAGAACAAGCTGACTCATTAGACAAATGAATGGAACAGAAGACATGAATACATTATCCAAGTAGTTTCTTCCAAGGTACTGGAATACTGTGAACTGACACGTATTTGAATTGGGTGATGTCTTTGTGCATCTTCTTAACTGAACAGATTGCACACCTTGTACTATACAAATCCACATGTGAAGTGAGTAAAACTAGTAAGCATCTCCGTTTTCCCCCCTCTTTTACAGAGGAATAATTTTTTCCATAATCCAGCTGCTAATGTTCCTTCTTCTGCCTTAGCTCTAACATCTTTTGAAATTGTTGCTCCACTTAGACTCAAACATAATTAAGTCCCTTTAAGTTTTCTGAAAACTGCAGCTGCTTTGAGGATAGATATCGAAGTCAGCAGTGAAAAACATCAAAAGCACCAAAGATACTTCACGTGTCATTGTCTACCTCCGCTCCCGCATGGCCTGCTCAAGGAGAGCTTGAACAGGGGAAGACAGGAAAGTTAACTCGAAAGTAATGGGCTCATAGATAAAGGAGCTGGCAGACACTGTAGGTAGGGTAACATGATCATCACGTGAGCACGTGTCTTCATGCTTTTCTTGTTTGTGTATCAAAACAGTATTTAAAAACAAAATCAAAACAAACCCCAAATATCAACTCCCTGAACTCCTAGGCTAAAAATTGTTCTATTTGTAAAGGAAATCAAGTGATTTTGGGGGTGTTGACATGATGCCCGAGCTCCCAATGTGGATAATGTGTGCATTTAATACCAATTCCATGAAAAACAATTTTCTAGGCCCATAGAAAAACAGTAACCCCTGCTGCTATGCCAAGATAAAGTTTAGAGACTGAGGGAAGGGCTGACCACTCACTTACACAAGCCCTCTACTGCCGACTGCAACAGAATGAGGCTACTACCTCAGTGGGGGAAGGGGTAGCGTGGAGGGGGATCAGAGCATTACAGAATTTGGTTTCTAGTATTAAAGAGAACCTAAATAAGAAAGAGACCATTTAGGTTACTTAAGCCACCTCTGCCAAGCAAAAGAGTACTCACCGCAATGCTCAGTATCCTACACGGTCCTACAATGGTGAACTTAAAACTTTGATTATTCCCATTTGTTGTAAAAGACATTCAGAGAGCTGTTTCAAAGGCATATAGTACATATTAAACTGTTTTCTGGATATGGAAAACATACACAATAGTGAAATATACACAAGACTGAAAACAGTTGTAGTACAAAACTAGGAGTACATACCACTGGCTGTTTGGTTATGTCCACCAGGTCTTTAATGTTGTAATACTGATGTTTCTCAAAGGCTGAAAAAAGCATGTCCAACACTTGTTGTTTATCAGCTCGAGCCCGTTTTCCATCTTCTTTCTTCTTCTTCTCATATTCAATCTATCAGATACAAAACATGTTTTAAAGACATTCATATGTAACGTCGTCTAATTTTCAGTGCTGAACATTAAGACATAAAAAAACCTCTTCTATTTAATAAAACACTGTTCAATGACTCAGTGCTTTTCATCTGGAAAATTTTCTTTTGAGCACTCAAATGTTCTTTTATGAACATAAACTAAGCATTTTGTCCTCAGCACAATAAGCTTTTCAGATTTGTGTCTCTGCATTAACCAGTAAAAAACCCCAGAAACAGAGCCTGCATGATGTCCCTAAATCTGGAGAGAGAATGAATATTAGTACAGGAATCCAAACTGAGATGGTATTTTCACTCCACCTCTGTTGATATCAGCTTCTGAAGTATAATGACAAATATCAAACAACCTACAAATTGCCATATTTGGGAAACTCCACAGACCAACATGGCTACATCTACAGTCAAAACAACCACCTGCCCAAAGAATGCTCAAATAGCCCTTGGACACGGCCTCATCTGTTCCAGAAAGAACACTCAAGGCAACCACTTCATCAATATAAAACCAATCTTCACCAAGTGAAGATACGTTTCGAGGACACAGATGGTATCTCTTCAGGAGACACCCGGGTTGCACGCACAAACTCACAGTAGTCCAAAAAAAGCCACCCAAGCAAGTAGATGCCCCTCATTGCCGTACATCATCCCATTTCATAATGCATATTAGAAAGTATTTAGCTATCATAATCTGTACAAGATGACCATGTATTTTTTCTGAAACTTTTATCGGTACCAACCTCTAAAAATACTTCATTTTCTCACATTCATCATCAGAAGCAAGATTTGCACAGATCAGCCCACCCCAAACAAACCCCAATCACGGCTGAGCACCAACCACAACATCTTCCAGCACATCACCCCATCCACCCCCAACACCACCCTCGATAACAGAAAACCATCGAGCTCCTTGGAACCGACAAAGGTGACCCAGAAGGTAATTTAATTCCTGTAATCATCGAATGCTTTCAGGCAAACTGCGTGGGTGAATCCGAAGCGACACAACGTACAGCAGAAGCGATGCATGTAATCAATAAGGGACACACGCCTGGCTGCCAGTGGGATAATTTTGTACGGTAGTTGTTCTGCCTCTGATGTCTCAAACCCAATCCTTGAAAGGAAGACCTTCAGAGAAGAAGCCTAGAATTGAAAATTCGCAGTTCTACTGGATACTAAAAATCTTATTTTTAAGAAAAGAGATTAGTTTTATGGCGCAATTTATTTTTTCCTATGTTTCCTTGCCAGCTAACTCCCTCCCACTCTCTGAGTGAAAATAGCCTGTCTCTTGGTATCTGTCCCAAAGTGGCTAAAGACTATTACCACCTTTGCCGTTGCTCACAGGTTTCTGTCCAGCCAACTCTCTCTTTCAAATCCTGAAACAGATGTAGATCATTACATTGAACGCAGAGTAATTGTTCCCAACCCATAGCTTAAAGTCTGTTGCTTCTGCTTAAAACCTAAGATGGGCTTAGGCATCCAAATACTTGCCTGCTTTTCCAATTGCATGTTAGTGTTATAAAAGATACAACCTTTCCACACAAACCCACACAATTGATTTTTATCCACTAATACACTTTGATGTAATTATTTAACTCTTTAGCTTCTGTATTTAAAAAAAATAAATCTTCTAAACTGTAATAGCTTTGCAACAACCGCAAACTGTAGCATCAAGTAAAACAGCTTCACAGTAGATCATCTTGGTTACCATGATCTACGGTAGGTCATGCCACAGAAACTAGCGTAGGAACATAAATCTAGGACATTGGCCTTGCTATTAACAATAGTGTGTCAAAACATTTGCTTCTTCTGAAAGTACAACAGACAATTCATTAGGAACCTCTGTTGACCTTGAAAAGGTTTTAATTGTAAGCTTTGGAAGCCCTGCTGTGGCTTCAATTTCTGCCTCTCTACCAGTATAGTCTCACTATGCAGTATAATGCAAATAGACTGCATCTAGTTGTAAACCCATGAAATAGAACTGCAATGGCATTGAAATATATATGAACAAGTCTACTCAGCTGACGCTCTTCAAAACTACAAACCCAAAATACCAAATGGCATGGCCAGGGTGTGCTCTGCTTTGCAACTCCAGCAGGGCAGTTGGCCAGTTCTCTGCTGGGTGTATTCATGTAGTTGTACAGGTATCAGAGAAGTTGGGAAAATCTCATTCACTTGAAAGTCTACTATGACCCACAGCACTACCCATGTCCCGTAGGTGAGCAAGGGTTTCTGTATGAAGCACTGAAAGAAATGATACAAAAAGTGGGAAGTAGGAGAAAACTCTCCTTTCGATCCTTTCGATAAAATAGCAGCTGTGTGAGAGTGCTGGTCTCTTCTGCTACCTGCAAGATAAGCAATACACTAAATTAACTGTTTGATTGCCAAAAAGTTCTTTGCATCTTATTTTCATCTGATCTGACACTAGTCAGTTTGTGGCATTAAAAAGGCTTTTAATTTACACCTGGCTCAAGTCAGAACTTACTAAGATATATGATAAGCATTTGTATTTTTCCTGACAGAGAAACCATGTCTCCAGAGCAATCTTCAACTACCACTGTCATGTTCTAACTCAGTGCAATGGTGTAAGGACACGGGTGCATCCTGAGGACAATGAAATATTCAGAGTTTAGGACATACATTTTTATGTATGATAGTTGTCCCTTTGGTCTCAAAAAAATACATGAATATGTCACATCTCAGGCTACAGTCTAAAGCTGATACTTCATGTTAGCATTGAAAAGCACCTGTTACGATCAGAATCCCATTACACTGTATATTTTGGAAGTCGTATTTCCATCTACAAGAACAATTTTGATTTCTGTTTTCTAATATTATTTGTATTTGAAATCCGCTTTGCTTTTTAAGGGCAAACCCACTGTCCCATAAGTAACAAGACTGACAGTGCTTCAAATAAACGAATAAGTACGACCATCACAAAGTATGGCAGTATCACCATTCTACATGGAATGAAACCAAGGTAGAGAAAGTACCTGGCATGCACAAAGTTGCAGACAGCAACAGTTACACAATGTTACATGGTGTTGTCAGAAGAAAATGAGTCAACAACAGCCACCCAAATATTATTAAAAATAACCTAATCTAGCTGGGTACAACAAATATTTTTTTGGTCCTGTCTGAAAACTGCTCCAGATTTTTTCTCTTTGGTATTTCATAGTCAAACACAGGAATTACCATCCCGTAGGATATATTGTACATTTCCTTCCACATAACAATAGGAAAGCAGGAACTACAACTTTATGTGATCCTCTTCAAAAATCAAGATGCTGACACTATGTTCTCCTGGAAGCAGAGTTTTCTAATTAGCCACTGCAATCAACTGCAGTGGGCTTTCTTGAACCTGAGTTTCAGCCTTTTTTGACTCAGGGATCCACAGAATTTTCCAGTTTCTCTGTGCAGTTGCTGATCAGGTCACGGCTGATACCGGTAAACAACACTCCACCGGATTTTCGATATAGCCCTGCTGCATTTGAGACACTGGCTTATGGGAGACTACGACTGGGGACTTAATAATGTTTTGCACATATGCACATGTTAACGTTTTAAAAGAGGAGGAGATGGATTATCCAGCCTTAATTTGTTGACAGAAAAGTGTCTTGATACTTTAGAGATCAAGTCCAGAAGATGGTAGGAGAGGCAAAGGCACCTCTATTTGCAAAGCTTGACTGGGTTCTGGGTTCCTGCGTACACTTGAGGTCACTTTTCAGTGTAAGACCTACATATTTGTTTTTAAGGTCAGCAACTTTTCTCTGACTCAGAAACATCAGCTGAAAGACGGGGTATGAAAGATAAAGACAGGCAGTTACAGGCTGCATCACAGCAGCAGCTATTATGCCTGTTCTGACCAACCCTTCTGCAATTTTCTACCTCCCCAAACAACAAAACCAAAATGAACAAGAAAAACAAAACCAGAAAAAAACTGCAACCTCCTCAGGTGGAAGGTCAGGCTGAACAGATGGAAGAAACACATCTCCTCCTTTTCTGGCTTTTGTTTTGTTTTTAAGGAGCAAGAAGAAGAGCGAAGCACTGAGGTTATTCCTTCTGTACGCGGCAGAACTACAGGAATAATGGGTAAGTAACACGGGCGTAATGGGAAAAGCTACTGGGACTCTCAAGACAATCTCCTAGAACAACAATAAAAAATCCATGGTACTGTTTGTACCTCTTCAAATGACATACAGCAAAAATGTGCTTAGCTAGCAACTAGCTACAGCTCTCTCCATGTGGAGAAAAAAAACTACTCGCTTTAAAATTGATGCTTCCTACACAAAGGAACAAAGTAACAATAAGGAAATTCTCATCATTACCTTCACTGATGTTAGGTCTCTGACAGGACTGTTTCATGACTGGGTATAAAATCCTAATTATATGAATAAAAGTCTCCTGGAAAATACCATGAAGTAGTCTTTTTAACTGAAGCACAATCTTTTTTTTTTGCTAGTAAATTGTAATGCCCGGCATTCTTCTTTCTCTATTATTTTAGCGCCTCGGTACACTCTCCCCTTCTGTTTCACATTCTCTGGATGAGCTAAAGTAAATCAAGGAGGAGTGTTTGTATTCCCAATACAAATGCAATGTGAATATTCTAATATTCTTAATTCATTAATGTATAAAAACAACTCGCACAGAAAACTGAATATCAAACCTTCCCTTTGTTGGAAAGTTATTTGCAGCTGGCATCCCAGTTGCCCACATTTTAATTAGCAACACTCCAGCAGTCCCTCCAACTTCAGCAACAGCTCCCACTGTTGTCTAAAAACACAGAGCACATTGTGAAATGCTATTAAAAAAAAGAAGAGCATGGTATCTGTTGCTGTTTTCTTCTTTTTGTCTTGTGAATACACTGCTCATAGCAAGTTACAACGCAGCCTTTCATTGTTTTTCCTTCCTGTTTTCTTTGCAAACAGGACGCTTTATGCAGTAGGCTGAAAGCACTTTTTGAGAGTCATGTTACAGAATGCATGTACATTGTAAACTAATTAATTTATTCAAAATTGTGGTTTTTAAATTTAAAAAGCATTAAAATACGATTTTAGAACAAGCTGCTGATTATACAAGTTGTAAGTTTATCCCTGCAAGACTTCATACAGAAACCGATTTCTCTTTGTTTACCTTCCCAGCATGTCGCTAAGCTTGCTGAAAAGCTGCCAAAATTGCCTTCTTGAAGGCATCGTTAATACTGAAGCTGATGTATTACACTGCTTTGGTAGACAGCTCATACAAAGGTGATAAGTGAGACTAAATCTGAAGTTTCATCTGAAGATGTTTGAAAGAAGTCTTAAATGTTTTCCCATTCCCCGGAGCACGGGTACCATCCTCTACAGTACAGGAGAGTGGGAAGAGGGAAGACCACAAAGAAGCCTCTGAAGGGGTAACCAGTACCACTAGAGAACTTTTCTGCTGTGTTACAAAAAATAACAAAGTCACAGAAAGATTCCAGCTGCAAGAACATTAACATTGCAACCTTTTTAAGATATGCATCATCTGCAGATATACAGAAAATTAAGGTGCCTTTCCCAGAGAAGAAAAGCTAAGTTATAATCCTAGCATATATTGTAATGGAATTGCAATTTCTTCTAATAAAAACATGAGTTTAATACAATTTCTTGCTGATAAAAAAAAAAAAACTTTCCCTGTCCTTGTAGTCAAACACGCTATTGCTATTTCTCATCTACATCTAATTTATTTCCATTCTCCTTCCTGTTATATGTTCATTTAGGGGTACATGGAGCAGCCACACTTAAGCTCCATTTAATATTCTATCATACCTTACTTCAGGAAATTGGACTCCTCCTTAGTAGATGCTTATTCTTTCCTCAGAAACTCCCCTGAATATGACCGAATGCATCTTACTTTGTACATTTTTTTTCTTCTTTCTTGTGAAAAGTCCCCAACAGGGCTGTTATATGATTACAAGCAATACAGCAAGTTTTAAGAAAGCAACTGCTGCTTGAAAACACCAGAAAAATGTAACCAAGAGGTTTAAGAAGTTCACGGACACGTTCTCCCAGTTGTACATCCTTTCAGTCATCTAACCTGAACCTTAATAAAAGACTTAGTGAAAAGAAAGGTGTTGCAGCAAGTAGTCATGCCTGAGCCTTTAGAGCCAAGGCATGGCCAAGAGTGACTCAAGTATCAGTATGTCCTACTAGATTTTTCCCATCAGGACACCTTTAAGGCAGACATGAAAAGTAAACACGCTGCCAATGGATTTCCATTAGCATGGACAGCTATGCAACCGCTAAAACCGTCATAATTAGGACACATGAGCATCATAACTTTTAAGAAGCCTGGTTATGTCCTGGTTATACCCCCTGAATCTCACACAAGACTTGAATTTCTGTAACGATATGACAACAGCAGTTTGCAACCAGAATAAAGATTCAAAGATTGTCTCCATGTTGAAGTCATACCATTGTAATTATGCTGGTGTCAGGGAAATGGCACAGAATCCCACTAAAACCAGACACTGTACATCACCATAGCTTATTCCAGAATTAAAGAAGGAGAATAACAGTAGAACCATAAAACAATATACTCATAAAATTGCATTTGCATAGCAGGATATACTAGTGTGACTATTTTGGTTAAATGTCATTCCCTTAGCTGAAATAGTTATATTGGTATGATCATCTATGTATAGATCAGACTTTGAACAGTAACTACTACAAAACAATCCCATGAGAGAGAAACGATTATTTTTGGTTCTGTGGAAATAGACTGCCTTTCAGAATAATGCTTAAATATCATCCAGTATATTGTCACTTGTTTTATGTAAATAAAATCTTAATAAAAAGTGTAAAAGTTTAAATGACTAACACAGTGACTCATTTTCAGTATGACTTAACATTTCTCACATTCAACAGTAACAGCGATTATATATGCATACATACAAATTACTCAAAGAAGATCTTTAAGAAAAAGGACATTATAGTTTTTATGTACATCAACTGATCTGGAACAGCAGTGTGGGTGTAATATTGACAAAGCTAATGATGCAAATAACACGTACTATGAAGGTATGAAACTGTGAAAAATTATCAGCTGTTATTCTTTTCTACTTGTTGTCAGTTCCTGCAAAGGACTCGAAAGTAATGATTCTTTTCAAGTCTTTTACCCACCTCCATACAATATTTTATTTGGCTCAAAGGAGTGCTTCCACATCTCATAGCACAAGGCCAGAACTGCCTTTTATCCCCAAATTTCAAAATTATATTTAAAAAAAAAAAGACTAGAGGAAGAATGTAATAAAGACACCAGAAAAGCCTTGTGCAAAGGTGGTCTGCCCTCCATCAGGTAACACGAGAGAGTTAGAATTGGCAGACCTTAGTCTGATGTTGGTCTTGAGTCAGAAAGAAGATCCCCAGAAGACAAAATCAAGGAGAAACCAGATAACGTGGAACATTTCCAAAGACAGTGGCCAACAGCAAGAGAAAGGGCTGCAGGACAGCAGCATAGCGATTCTGGAATCCTGAGCCAGATTCCTGGCTAGGAGAATAAGGGAAAACACTGAATGCTACTTACATTATATTGATGATTAGCCACCGGTTTATAGTTCGTGGTTACGGCTTTGTCCAGCTGCTGTGATAGCCTTACAGGTTTAGAAGATTCTTCTATCTGTAATCTGCAAAAGAAAAGGAGGGGGGAATTAATAAAAAATTCAGAGAAGTACACACTCAAAATGAATTCTAAAAATCTGCAGGTATGAACTAGCCCATACCAAAGGTCATCTGCAAATAAATCTTAAGGCAAAAAACAGATACGCTCTTCTGAATTAAGTTTTTCCTGCTCTATTTTTCCTCGAGGACACTGTGGATTATTACAACATGGTATGCGCTACAGAAGATACTGAAATACGAAAAACAAGCAACTGTGATGGGAAGATACTAAAAACCAGGCCTGAACACAAATTTTATTCCAAAAGCCTGGCACTCAGGTGGAAGAAAAGCCCGTGCTCCTGAAAAAAGATGACACCCAACCCAAATGAACCCAAAATCTCCAGCTTATTCAGATGAGGGCTCAAAAAGTTTTCGATCCACCTCTGCTGACTCCCAGAGCACAATGAAGATCAGACTCCACGATCTTCTCTTAGATATCTTAATGTAAAAATATAAATTTCCATGACCTTTCTTTTGGCATTATAGTACAGTAACAGAGCACAAATAACTGTTTTACGAGCACTTGTTAAAAAACAAAGACAGAGAAATTCACCCAGGTTCAAACCAATGTACAATCAAGTCTCAGTCACAGAGTTAATGAAAGGTGACCTTCAGTCCTCTTCGGTGAAGACTCTGAGAAGGTCAGAGGTTGAACGCATTTTGTCAAGCTCATCCCTTTGTAATTTAAAGCTTACGCGTGATGGCGTAGAAGGTGTGCTCCATTTACTTCAGGTTTAACAGTCAAGAATTACTACTTGAAATTAAAATGAGGGAAACCAAACTTTAGAAAGGTGCAGGACAACATCCTTTCAAACAAAATAGCTTAATGGTACACACAATATTTAGGTAAAACTAAGTTATCATCAGTGATGTTATTTTGTTTCCGAAGGTGTATCTTACCGGCAGAAGAGTCAATTTTCACTAAATGCAATATAAGTCTTAAAGCCCAATAAATGTACAGTGATGTTTGCTTTGTTCCAAAGAAAAATTAATATGGTGACATTAATGCCAATAATAACTATGTGTTTATTAATGTAAAACACAAAAGCGATAAAACAGTACTTTAAAAAACACTGTGAGTGTTTGAGATCACTGATTTCTTTTTGTAAAAATGTAACGTACACCCAAAAAGCTAAATTGAAATTCAGCATGCTTCTGATTTAACACCTGAACAACCTAAATGAATTACTTTTGAAGTAAGCATTAAATTAAGAAATAAATTCTCTTGTTGTAACAACTAGAACTAAAGCCAATCATCCTTCACAGCTAGTATGGCTGGACAGTAGTTGCTGGCAGTTTTCTCTCATAGATAGATAGAAACTTGCTTCCTCTTGAATCTTTGTAGACTTGTCATTTGTTCTATGTTTTTAATTACCCTTAAGCGACCATTGTCTTGTATTCTACAGTTCTAAATCAGGAGAAGGTACATCAATGCTGCCTTCTGTCCAAACGTAGCAGTTTTCTTCTTAGCTTGAAGGAAAATCGATTGGAAGGTAGATGAGCAGTGAACACCTTTTTCCCCTCTTCTGGCACATAAAGGTAGCAGTTTTTATCACAAGAGTTTATCTTTTGGCCTTCAATCTAATTAAATGATTTTAAAGATTTTATTGATCTGGTTACCAAAAGTCTTCTAAACTCACATTTCACAAAGAGGCATAGACTAAAGCTAAATCAGTATCTTTTTTCCAAATCTGTCTTTTTCTCTACTTCTTAATTGCTTTAATTTTTTTCTTTTTGGTCTCAATGACTTTTTTAATTTTTAAATAGTTTGGCTTAGCTTTTTTTTTTTTTTTTTAACCTTCTCTTGCAGTTCTTCGCCATTTTTCCAATTGTTTTGACCTGGCGGGTTTTCCAGTTCTCCCTCTCCCCCATTGTAGCTATTTTTCATCTCGCTTCTCCCCTCACATTTTTCCTTTCTGTAAAGGAGATTTCTTGCTCAACCTGTTTACTGGCATTGCTGCTGTTCATGAGACAGGCACTCCTGGAGACGAACTGGGAATTCTTCTCCCTCCTTTCCCCTCCAAGGCCACTGCACCAAATTCAGGTGGACCAGATGTAGATATTTGATTTGTGATGTTGTTCCAGAGTCCTTCTCATTACAGGTGCAGCACAGGTAAGTGACAGAGACAAGATTCCTAACAATATTAAAACACATCAGTTGGTCTCACATTTTTGGGGGGCACTAGGCTTTCAACAGTGGCATTTCTCCATGATTAAATCCTCCTTACACCAGGCTTTATATTCATTACTCTTTACAATATAAATTTACAATATCCTCCATCTTTTCAGGAAAACAGCCAAAGAACATTAGTCCCTCAATAATAAAATGCCAGAACACTGAAAATATGGATTGAACACCTCAGACTGTTCTCGCAAGGAAAAGCTTTAGAATGGTGATGTCAACCCCCCTCCAGCTTCTTAATAAATTAGATATTTAAGCGTGCAAATTATTGATAACTCCTTAGCCTAGAGCCTGTGATGAACTTTGGACACTGCTCAGTGTTGAAAGTCTCTTCCTGTTCTGGCATTTTAAAATTACAGTACAGGAAATTTCATCACCCATTTCAGTGCAGCTTCCATAAATTAATCCTTCTTTACATAAAAGAACACCAGCAATTTATTTCTTAACATTTTTCATTTGCCATGCGGGATATGCATTTCAGGTTTTTTATTTTAACCTGCTAATTTCCAAATCAGTAGAAAACCAAATGTGTAGGAGAACTAATGCACTTCTCGGAGGCCTCCGAAGGTTGTTGGCAGTGAAGTTACATTTAACATACGAAGTTCCCCAGCACACAATCTTGAAAGCAAAGAAAAACTTCTTGCCTGCCTAGGAAATGGGATGGAAGCCTACCAAGTGAAAATGGAAATGGAAAATCTAAGTTGGTTTGTGAAATGACAGATTTCAGAAAGTACCAACTAACAAATACATCAGCTACAAATGTACGTGCCTCTGAAGGAAATTTCAGAGATATCCCTGTTGTTCTTCAAGGTTTCTTGCCAAAGGTTTACAAATTACGAGTCACAGATCTCAGATGGTCTTTAGGAAACTGGCTAGCAGTACAGTGATAACTTTTTCCCCCATTCCTAGTTGATAAATTGCTGTAGTGAGAACTAAAAATATGTTACATCCCTGGCATTACTTTTTAATGCAAGCAATTACAGCAGTTGCCACATGCCAATATGGATATCTAAATGGGAAGCACAGTGACTCAGGAGGCAAACCTTTTTATTAATATGCATTTATTCCACACATGCATCTTGCTCTTCTCTCTAATGGCTGCCCTTCTCGTTTCTTTTTCTGCAGCTTTCAAGATCTCCTGGAGAATGACAGAGCCTCAAGGTGCCTTCCTTCCGCCGGGCTTCTATGTGGAATATGGTCACACAATCCCATGTGGAACAACAGCTGCTGCACATCTGGAGTTAGCCTCCCCAGAATGCACAAACACAGGTAAAGGGCATGACAAATATGGTATATACCCCAAATTAGCAAACGGTTCATGTGTGGATGAAGCACTGAAATTTGCTTAGTGCGTTACAAAGGGTAAAGACAAATAGCCTGTAATCATTTCGTCCAGATGATTTGTTGGTACAGACACTATTTGCAGGGAAAATATGGTGTGGGTTTGTTGTTTTTTTTTCAAAATCATGCCGTAAATTCTCTCGTATTCAGAAAGCATTACATCTGGGTGAATATAATTGACTTTTTAAATTTGTATAGCTGTTGTTTGAAAAAAGTTGATGAAATATGTATTTATATATTCTAGTAAGTATACACAAAAATTTATAACAAAAGCTATGAACTGGGCATTATATTAGCCTTTTAGACCAATGTTTTAACACGTTACAGATATAATTACTTTTAAATGCCCATTTCTTAAACAGAATTTAAAAAGCAGTATTAAACCAAAATATTATGAAGCATTTTATACAGGGTTTCCTGAGAGTGGTTCTGCTGAATCTTAATTGAAACTGTTGGCAGGAAAAATAAAAAAAAAATCAATAGAAGTTCTGAGTCACTGGTGACACTGATTTAAAGGAGCAGTGGCTTTTTACCTATTACTCTTTATTATAATCTGCAGGAGTGTGACAGTTAGAAGGCCTAGTTACGGTTCAGAACTACACACAGCTCTCCAAGGAGTTAAATTTTCCATTTGACTCTTGTCGAAATAGCTAGCGCCGTAATTCATGCTAATATGTGGCCTAAAAAATAAAAAGAGAATGCAGATATTTTTTTTCCCCCAAATCTACCAACAAATTAGCGACAGAGCAGCCACTAGCCTGCACACTGTGGTTTTCTCTTCCACCCCCAAGATCAAATATAGCTCTTCTGCCTTGAAATACAGCAAGTAACCAGCATGGCATCGAATTCACCACGGTCATTTCCCAGCAAAATATATTTTATACCGCAACTCTGATTTGTCATTGTGCCTACAGTTGAATAAAGGGGAAAAACATTCAAACAGGCTGGAAATAATTCTATAGGACTTGTCAACATGCAGTAGGCTCATAAAGGGAGACAGATGAAGGCAATATGTACATTCCTAGGAGGAGACGCTCGTTGGCTTTTAAATATATGTATCTTCCAGCAATAAAAAATAAACTGAAGACCTTTAGAGTAGATGATTTCCTGTGATTAATTTTCTGCCAGAAAACAAATGTTTCAAAGATTAGAAGCAGGTATTAACCAGAAATGCTGCCAGGGCTTGAATTCTTGACATTTCTAAAGAACTTATTGTACGGACGGGACTGAAAAGTTTCAGTAGCTTTTTGCGCTTGGCTGTATTTACACAGGGCACTAGTAAGTAAGGAGCTAACCTTATTGTGGCAAGAAAGGAAAAGTTAGTTTGCTTCTCTCTCTGCAATATCACCCAACAGAGATGCACTGGAAAAGAGCAGGCCCACTGCCCAAACCTTTGGAGGGGAAGAAACACAAACTCTCCAGCTTTGCACAGTTTTGCGGCTTTTTTTTTTATTTACTCCTCAGAGAAGTTCCCAGCCTGGTACCAGAGGAGTGAAAGCCAAGGACTAATGCTCTCCTAGTTCCTTACTCAGTAATTCTGTACTTGAACCAGACACAGGCAGCCGCATTACATGAAGTTTCACAATATCTGATATGGGGAACAAAGTTTTTACTTTGCTTTCCCATTTTGCTAAGCATCCCAAACATGACAGAGGTAGGTACATCCTGCAAAATCTCATCCAAACCAAGTTAATAAAATAAATGGAACAATATAGCTTCACATCTACTTTTCTTGTGTTCATTTGGACTACTGCGCCTTGCTGAGGTTCAGGCAGCATGTTTTCTGACTTTTCTTCCAAGCAAGAATATTAGTAATATAGGAAGTGAGCAGATGATGGGCAAGAGATGAAAACTCCTACGACATACTGATACTTAAAGTTTTTGTAATTCTGTGAGAACTAAAGGGAAGTCGTCATCCTGTGGGGCACATCCTGCTAAACAACCCCATAGCAGTGCCCACCCACAAACAACACAGGAAATTACCAGAATTAACTCATCAGTAAAA
Organism: Dromas ardeola; assembly: GCA_013398915.1. Taxonomy (NCBI): domain Eukaryota; kingdom Metazoa; phylum Chordata; class Aves; order Charadriiformes; family Dromadidae; genus Dromas; species Dromas ardeola. The sequence continues at coordinate 327,274 of VYZM01018302.1, forward strand.
ATACACATTATCTAAGAATGATGATGACAACCTGTTGCTACACAAAACAATACATCCTGAAGGATAAGAACTAGCAACGTGCAAGTTCAGCATGTTGTGTTTCACTGTAAGAAGAAAAGTCCCACTGCCTCACATTAAATGGAGGTGGATGACTGCAGCCCGTGGCATGGGTGAATCCACTATTCTCCTTCAGATGTTGAGTGTTACTCCAGCACACACACCCAGTCAAAGCAAAGTGAGTCCGTCTCCATTTATAAAGACTAGACAGGCAGACAGAGAAGACGATAAGCTGAATGAAAATGGCACTAAGAAGTGCATTTACCAGCGTTAAATAACGGAGCGTTCCAAATTATTAATATAGAATATGATTTATAACTAATTTTAAGTCTTGAAATCCTGGCATTTCAAGAAAAGTGCTGTAATTATTTTTTGTTCAGGAAACCTATTAGGTTTTTCTGAAGTTGACATCTTCAACTATATATGTTGAAGGCTGAGCAATGAATCATATGAATATAAGATAATTTCATGTCTAATATTGAGACAGGCACCACAGTCATAACTGAAGACTCCAATTCTACATATCTTTCTACAGTACAGAACACGAGATGATATGAATGGCAATTAAACAATAAGTAACAATTTCTTATGCATTTTATTTTCTGGTTTGGTAAAATAGGAATAATTGATTAAAACCACTATCCCATTTTTCCTCTCCAAGATTAGTATTGCAAATGATTAAAAGCCTTTTGGGTTGAGGTTGTGAAAATAAATAATGTAAAGATAAAGTAAGACAAACTTTGCCATTCTAGGAGTGATATAATTGAACAACTTTCCCTATTATTTGATGTCCAGCTTTAAACAGAGTGATGCCCTAATGCAATTAGCATGAAGAAAATTATGAGATCTGCTTGACATCATGGATATTTTTAATTAAGCTCACATGTGTCTGATGGATACTTCCTCTAGAAGTGTCCTGATGCTGACGAAGTCAGGCTCTGGCGGTACCTGGTCCATACTGGGGACACGGTGGAAGTGTGTTATCTGAGGCTAAGCTTAAAAAGGAATCATAACTCAGAGATATCTTCGATGTTATGTGACTGTTAAGGGAGGCTATAAGTAGCCCATCCATTAGTGTGGTTGTTTCTTGTCTTTGCCTCCGTTAGACTTGTCTGTCCAGGTTTGTGCCTCTGTACGTTTTGTTTGTTGCATCCCCCCTTTACTCAACACCCCTTTTTGCACCAAAAAGGGTCCTTGACCAGACAGATACCCTTAAGGGCACAGATGCCCATTCACCCTTGTGAAGTAAGGCAGCCTCTGCACCCTCCTTGCCCTTCCAGGAGGACTTGGGTCAACTCAGCATTGCCCTCTTGCCGGGTGAAAAGGCCCTTCCACCACTGTCATGCTGTGGACGGATGGAAAGGCCTTGCACAGTCAATCATAGAATCATGGAATCATTTAGGTTGGAAAAGACCTTTAAGATCATCAAGTCCAACTGTAAAACTAACACTACCAAGTCCACCACTAAACTACATCCCTAAACACCGCATCTACACATCTTTTAAATACCTTCAGGGATGGTGACTCAACTAACTTCCCCAAGCAGCCTGTTCCAATACTTGACAACCCTTTCGGTGAAGAAATTTTTCACAATATCGAATCTAAACCTCCCCTGGCACAGCTCCAGGCTGTTTCCTTTCATCCTATCACTTATTGCAAAGAAATGAACATTTCCTTATTACAATTCATGCACTCTGGAAAAGCACAGAAGTCTGCAGCTCTGCAGTTGTTGCTAATGTCAGGATCTTGCAGTCCTTTCCACCCTACGGTCATCATATTCAATCAATTAATGCCTAGGAAGGAAACAAATCCTCCGTTATTGGTTCCTACCATGCTTTCAATATTTTCGTATTAATACTCACACCATGAATGTCTCTGTTCTGCCCAGTTTTCAGTCCAACACAAATCCCAACACGAGAGAAGGTCAAGTTCAAGAACAAAAGCAGAGCTAGAGGGGACGGTCTTCTCCAAGGACTAGGCAGGATGCAAGTCTGTGTGCATCCATGCACACTCTGTTACATGCTGTATCTTTATATGGGGCACCTCATCTAAGTGGATAACACTGCAGGACACAGTACATTTTTATAGCAGGGTGCTTATAATTGTGGCTTATTCCAGTGACAGAAAGGTCTAAAACTAGGGTGAAGTAAGATCTGGATGTCCTTTTGTGTTGGCCAGTGCACGTGGGCTACCCTGAGCGCAGGCATGAGACGAGGCATAAGACTGGCAGAGTGTCAAGGTACGCCAAGCAGAAGAGATTAGGCAGCATGCCAGAAGAAATGGGAACGCAGGTGAAATTTCGGAGGCAGCTCTGAAGAGCCATGCAGAGGTACATGACACTCATCGGTCCCACGTGGAAAAAGAGAGGGAGGCAACACAGATGCTGTAAGAGAAGCAAGACACGACGGGAACAGCCAGATAGGAAGAGGAGTCTGGTGGACATACTCCAGAAAAACAGCAAGGAAGGGGAAAAAGTAGGTTAAAAAGTCTCAGTTTCCCTTTGGGTTTGTTCAGCTAATGCATGCATGCGAAGATCTACAGACCTCTACCTCTGAGCTAACTGTTTGACATCGTCTGCAGAGCAGTCCGTACAACACACGCAGATGTCTTAAATATCAGTAGGAATAAATAACCAGTGAAAGTGTTTCCTTGCTTCAGGCGAAGCACCGGGAATCTCACAGGCCCATAATTAATACTACAGAAAGCAAAGACTGAAGATCTAGGAAAAGTGACTCATTAGCTATCTAAGCAGGATAGGAAAGGCCCAGCCCTTTAATTTTAACATGAAGACTATCCTCATGAATTAAAGCCAGATGTATTACTTTCAAGAGGATCACATACAATTTTAACTATGCATGCACACGTATTTCAGTTGTTCCTATCAAAAAAGATCCTTTAGGAAACAATTATACAATATCACTTCTTTCCCTTTTATGCTACGAGATGGTTTAGAAGGTAAGTTGGAAAAGAAAATAAAGACTGCCTGGTTTTGAGGAGGGGTCAGAGTTCTTGAAAATGTACAAGAGAGCTTAAATACGTGCAAAAACACATTAAGTGCACTTATTATTTTTAAGGCAAAAGTGTAAGGAATAGTTTTAACTCCTCTGTTGCTGGCTCAAGACTTTTTCTTGCTTTGCAGCCAGATGTTTGGAAATCTCTTGCCTCTTACTAAAAGGGAAGTTGACTCTAAATTGTCAACAAAAAGAACCGGCCAACTGAGAAATAAGAGTATTTGAAACACTGTTGAAAAAACGCAGACTGATAAAAACAACAGCATGGGTAAAAGGGTTAAACCCTGCACGTGTGGAGCACTTTGTTTTGATCTAGGTGATAAATGATGTCTGTGCCTTTGAGATTTTTAAACAGGAACCTGGGATAAGATGTGTTTAAAGTCGAGCCCTATTCCCAGCTCTGCGCCCTGTTATGCCATGTATACGCTTCTGAAAATTATGCAGTTTGGAGTCCTATTCTTATCCAAACTTTGGGGACCATCAGGTTCTATATTTTTAGGTCTGTCCTGACAACCCTGGGTTGCCCACTCTCCCACTAATACAAATAAACAACGTGTTTGACAGTGTGTGTGCCTGTACTTGGAAACTTGCAGCTAGAAGTTGTTTCCTGGTTAAGAAAAACTTCATCTTGAATATTTTCTTTGATATCATAAACCAATTAGTGCCAATATTATACTTGGATGCCTGAGGAGGTATGAGGGGAAGAAAAGATCTGACATCCTAATATAAAAACCAAGAAAAAACAGATCTTTATAAATGAAGTTGCCTTCAGGTATTTATATATTTTAAAGACAGAAATGATCATTATAATCATAAAATGATAATCGAAATCTTTCTCTTGTGTACTACTGACTGAAGAGTATGCAATGATACCTCAGGCTCACAATGTCAATTTTGCTATGCTACATCATTTATAGAAAAACATGCTGTCATGATTCAAAAAAACAAGAATGATGAAGAATCACTGTATGCCTATGTTTTTTTATCATGTTTTTAAAGAAACAGGCTCCTTTCCCACTTCCATTTTCAAAGATGCAGTTTCCTTTTCTGCTCCCATTTCCCTCAGTCCCAAAATTTCTCCATGAAGAATGGATTTATTAGTTAGATGCTATTTCAATTTAGATTTTAGAAGAGGAATTTTAAATTCTCCACTTTTAATTATTTCTAAAAGTAAAATAAATAGACTTGTCTCAAAAATCACATAATCTTCATTTTCCTGCCAAAACTAATTCGCAGTGCTTGTTGCTGCTTTGAAAAAAATGGTATAAATAATGGGGACTTCTAAGTCCAGGCAACACAAAGCCAAACACTTCTTGTCGGTGTCTGCAGATCCAGAAACGGTATAACATTTCGCTAATGGGAATAAGAAAGAAGAATTTTAGGAATGAGTCTCTTAGGCAGAAAAGCCACATCTTTACCATGCCCTGAAAACCCTAGGTCTTGAATTATTGGTAAAAAGGTGGATGATTTACAAGCTCAGTCAATTCACTACGCAATTCTTTTGATGAAACCGCTCGCGTAGCTAAAGAGAAGCTGGAAAGAAAGAGGCAGAATGTTGGCTACAAGTCCTCAAATGAAAAAAAAAAAAAACCCAACCCTACAGCATCTCAGCTAACTCTCCTCAGTCTGAACTTCTTCCCTTCTCCTGTGAAACATCTTTAGGGAGTTACAGCTGCCAGCACTCTGCTTCCAACTACGTGCTCCTGTCTCCAAAACTCCACTTCCCAGATACCTCACCACCCCACCCCCCCCCGATAGCTCTGCAAACAGCCACGGCATCTGGCTCCATTGGGGATCTTCCAGTTAAAATTTACTGTAAACAATTTAACAGTTTGTGTCAATCTGGGAAACATTTGGATTGCTTCCCTAGAAAACCTAGCCGGCTCAAATCCTCGAGGTTTTTCTCTGCCTCTTCCCTCCTTAGCCTGCAGACCTAGAACGCCAGGTAGCGGAACGCGTTTTTGAGAACATCCACCTCCCTTCTATTAAAATAATCTTGGAAACAACCAGCAAGGGATTGCTGCAAAGGACACTGAAACAAAATTGCTGGGAAAAAGCATTGCGCATGGCTACGTGTTAATGTCTATATACTGCCATCGACAGCTTAAAAGGTAATCTTGCACAGTTCAGCTACTGTTAAATAGCTTAACCATATGCTTGCTCTAAACCGCTGAATTAGCTCACATTGAACTGCTGAATTAACCCACCCAACACTCTTTCCTGCAAGCAAAGAGAACTAAATTGTTTTTAACTGAACTCTGAAAACACGCTTAACCCAAACAAAATCAGCATTAAATTAAAAAGAAAAGCTGTGTAGGCTCAGCCACCCTATGAACTCTACGCTATAAAAAACAGAGCAAACACAGGAAGGGAAAGAATCCAGTCTTTCTCCTTACTCCATGCAAAAAAGCAGTCTTGCTTATCCTCCACCTGGAAAACTTACCAGTTTCTCCTGGAAGGCACAGAAAATAAAAAGAAATGTAACAGAGCAGAACAAAGAGCAGACTGAAAGATGTACCAGCTAAAGCAGAAAAACAGATATTCCTTTTTTATTGAGCATCATTCTTTCAGTCAACTGTATTTCCTTTGCCAATTATACAGCACTGCTGCTCTGCTGTATTTGTTCAAATAGTTTAATTACATTTTACCTCCTCCTATTTTGCAAAGCAAGTGCTTCCCCAGCTCCCTCTCCCGATACATTACATACCTGCCTACCTCCTCTGGAAAAATCGCTGCTACGACATCTCTCAGCTGCTGTTGGAGTGGGGACTGTGCTCCCGCAAGCAGAGAAGGGGGTGCACGGCTGGGGCAAAGCCAGAGGCAGAAACCAGCTGTGCAGAGGGAGCCCAGCGAGCAGGAATAGGGGTGCGAGCTTCTGGGCTGCTCTGAGACTGGGAGGTGATGGCAATGGGGAGAGAAGAGCCACGACAGGGCCGCCCACCGCAGACCTCTGATCCTGCTCGCCAGGATGTCTGAAGGATGGTTTTACACCAGCCCTGCATCATTCAGCCTGGCTCCAGTCACCTTCCTCGAGGTCCGGTCTTTGAAATCCTGCTGCAGCAGCCAAACGTGTCTGTTATTTTCTTAAAAAGCCTTACTTGGCTTCTCTGCATCATCTTCAGGGCGCACAGTGCTCATCACAGCCACAGGTGTATCACCGTTAGCCCCTGATAAGAGCTCTCACTCAGTATTCTGAAAATACCTTCAGGATCTGGAGGCTGTGGCTCAAGACTCAGCTTCGAGCTCTGCTGAAACTTTAAACCAACAATTCTCAAAGCTAGTTCAAAATATCTTTCTTTTAAAGGCACACCGATGACCACAAGGCACAAGAAGGACACAGCTAGGTTCTGAGGCAACTGAGCCCAGAAAGCATAAGATTTCATTTTGCATTTTAAAAATATAATTTAAAATCTAACATTGCCTTTGTTTTGGAGAAAAAAACAACATAAGCTTGGTAGCTCAGAACATTATATTTTGAACACTCCCTAGAGAGCTTATTTGTTAAGAAATAAACTTACCTCCATGTACTTCTGAGCTCTGCTAGATTAGTATTCTCCTCTTAATTAGAGATTTTCAGAAGAGTGCCTGTTATTTGTGAACACAAAGAAACTCACCCAGACTTTGTGAAGCCATACCTATTCTGTTATTAAATAAAACCCCCCAAAGATTTGATTATAGATTTGTCTGGCATGACAAATTCCAAAACCAGTTAATGGCTGAAGCACAAACGTTGTCTAGCTTCCCTAATAGGAAGCTGGATAATTGGGTTTGTCTGTAAGATCTGTGTGAAAGCAGACTCCATGCATGTGTAATTTGGTTGAGTACGTCCTCCACAGAAAAAAAAAAAGTATTGAAAGAAGCTTCAGGACCATTATATTTTAAAGCCTGCTTTGCATAATTCTTCTTAATTACACCTAAGGCTGCAATTAAAAAAAATAAATACATGCAAGAAGAAATGCTCCACGTAAGCTTCCGTGGTCTGTCATAAACCTGCATGAAACTGAATTTTTTAGTCGATAATCCAGACATGAAGTATAATATACTGCGAAACTATTTTTATTGAGAGAAGAGCAGGGTTTTCCAAAAACTTCCACAATTTTTAATTCAGTGTGCATATACGTATCAAATGGCAGGGCAAAACAGCATATCTCAGTGTACTGGGTCTGGCTGGAATGGGGTTAACTTCCCCCACAGCAGCCCATATTGTGGCCATGGCTGAGCAGCACCCACAGAGCACCAAGGCTGGCCGCCTCTCCAACACCCCCCAAAGGACAGTAGGCTGGGGGTGGGCAAGAAGCTGTGAGGGGACACAGCCAGGACAGCTGGCCCCAGCTGATCAAGGGGATATCCCATGCCATACGATGTCGTGCCCAGCAATAAAAGCTAAGAGAAAGGAGAAGAGCGTTCATTATGAAGGTGTTTGTCTTCTGAAGCAGCTCCAATGTACTGGGGCCCTGCTTCCCACAAAGTGGCTGGACATCATCCGCTGATGGGAAGTAAAGAATAAATCTCCTCTGGTTTTGCTTTGCTTCCGCACATAACCTTTGCTTTCTTTCATTAAACTGCCTTTATCTCGAACTACGAATTTTTCCATCTTTCTTTCTCCCCCTGTCCTGCTGAGGAGGGGAGTGAGAGAGCGGCTGGGTGGGCATCTGGCGACGGTCACCCACTGCACTTAGAAACGCTAATAAATTTGTAACTTTATAAAAAAGTTACCTTGGGATTAGAGATTTTGAGAGCTGTAAATTTTTAAAAAATGTTTAGCACTGATGTGAGAAGTGCTCTGTACTAAACAATACACATAGCACTCTCTGCAGAGGCTACGCAGAAGTAAATGTAGGTCAGCTCAGAACAATGTGAACTGCTGGGTATCCGTCCTCTCTTCAGTGGCATACATGGAATATTTTTAGGAACAAACACGGTATATCACATCCACTTAACTACTTTACAAAAAGGCAGTTTTTGTTTTCCCCACTCATGTCTCCTATTAAGTTCCTTTCTTTTTACACAGTACTGTCACCTTGAAGTACGCATATTAATTTTTCTCATGTATTAATTACTGGCTTTGTAAGAAAATAGTTATAAGCAACTCTAGGGGAACTAGGAAACAAGCCATCTTTTGTGAAAGTCATGACATCTCACAGCTTTGGTGCTGGTGGACAGTATTTAAAATGCGTGGGAGAACAACTTTTAAATTCTAGCCCTCAGTCCAGAGGAGCTGAGGACACTCTAGAGAAAAGAATTGGGAAACAGAATCAATTCAAAGAAAGAAACAGCTCTAGCAAGTATTTAATTCTCAAAATGCAGAAAACAGTCAAGCAATTACTCAGAAAGGTAAGAAGCCTAACAGGTGTCTTCCAAATGGATGCTTTTGTATCATGTTATTTCTGCAATATTTTTCAGACGACTTGCTCTATTCCACCACACCCTTTGATTTTATTAACTCCACAAGATCTTGGAAGATTCCCACATCTTTCAGTGCAGAAGAAAATAGAAGATAAATTACCTACCACTTTTCCCATCTTTATTGCTTGCAAAATTTGTATCTAGAGCTGCAAACATTTTGTGTTTGTGGTAAGTGGGGAGAAGAAAGCTGTCTCTGCTAGCATGTTTCTTCAGCTATACAGAGCCTCAAGAGTTCTATGGCAATTCATCATTTCAGCTTAAGTAGTTCCTGCTTTAGAGGTTATAGGATCTGCCTGAGCTGAAGAAGACAGATACTACACACTGTATTCTTTTCTGCATTTGGCTTAGCAGAAACAGAACACAAACAGCTTTTCTGGCCTTAAATAATTTTGGAAAATCCTCCATTCTGAGGAAGAGGAAACTTCTTTTTCACAATGGGAAAAATGCCAACTGCATTTGCCAATGCAAAACGCTGTTCTAATTAATTTGAAATTCCTCTCCACTTCACAAATTAAGAAAATAATTTGCCATCATTTCTTCTTGAGTGCAAATTCTATTAATGGCTGCATGAAAACTAGGTTTGCAAAAGCGACCGGCAGTACACAGCTTTAAATAAAGGAATAATGAAAAATAATAATATACGAAAATACCAAATTACAAAGAAAGCAGTCTTGTGGATTTCAACAAAAGGCCTTTACAATAGGTGTTCCTGTATGTGATACGCAGGCTAAAGACATGAAATAAACACCTTACTGTAATGAAAATACAAACAACCTGAAATGGGACTTCTCCCTTTGCACATGTTCCATGACAGACGGTACCAGAGTGGTATTTGCTGCAAACCAGATTAAATCAGTTTTAGAAACTGAATTCCATCGATGAACAGATTGCACCATCTGCTTCCACTAATATACATTAGAGAATGTGTATTTTCCATAGCTGCATGTTTACTCTGTAATCAGAAGACTACGAGACAAATAGGTATTGCTTAGCTACAGAATGACTGAAAAGCATCATCATTTGTGGATGTCAAGGGTGTAAATGAAAAAGCAGTGAGGTTATTTGAAGGCTGTGCAAGGAAGTAATGAAACGAAATTAGGCAAAAGAAAATGTAAGCAGCACACTGGGATGCTAACAGTCATTGCAATGATGAGAGAAATACAAATGCAAAAAGCACAGACATAATAAAGTTTCTTACTAATAACATGTAGGAAAAAAAAAAAAGAGAAATAATCTTCCAACCAAAGCATAAGTAGAGCTGGCTGGAAATCTGAATTTTTATTATACGCTTTTTCTGTTTTCAAGAAAAAAAAACACCTTGAATCAGGAGGTAAGCCAACATTTAAAGTTTTCATGGAACAGAAATCCTTCAAAATTTTGTTTTGGAAACCCAAACATGATGTTCCCAAAACAAAATATGCTTTCCCAGTATCCTCAGCAGCTGCCGACTGAAATGAACGCAATTCCTGTCGTTTCACAACTGCTATTTCCATGGCTTGCTGTGGTGACAAAACTGACAAAAACTATCTTAGACTGCAGCCCAGGGGCTGTCAGAGCATCCGTGATGCCTTGTCTCTGGCAGTCCAGCCGCATGAGCTGCCAGGGAATGCCAGAGCCCGGCACTCCCAGGCCAGCCGGCTCCCCACGCCACCCACCATCAGGGCAGCCAGCCAGATGACTTCAGAAACGCTGACGTCTCATACACAAGACTCCTTCTTACAAGCAGCTGAAAAGTCAGGCTGACACATTGGTTAGATGCTCATCTGATATGCCGGCATCGCAAAAATGAACCTGAGTTAAAAGCTTGAGAAGCCAGGGTGAGATTTCAGCATAGTTTTTTTATGCATCCTCAGTAGAGAGGATTATTATGTCCAGGCCAGTAAGATATTGCAATTAATGAAACAGTATTTCATTAAAAATGGCAGTCTTCTCTTCTTTGAAAGGACAGTAAAAGAAACAAGAACTATTGGGGCACTATTATGCCCCAGTATAAATTCATAGAGCTATGGAACAAGTTACATTGCAAGAGAAAATAAAGAGTAGGAGTCTTCAGGGCTGGAAAAGAGAAAAATGAGAGATGAAGATGTGACTGAGATCTACAAAATTATTTGGTCCTAGAGGACAGTAAATATGGAACAATTGCACGGTTTGAATACCAGAACTAGCAGGCACTGAATCTATAAGATAGGGAAATTCAAGGTAAACACAGGAAAGCAGTTCTTCACACAACTTGTAAATAAATGATGGAATGTCTTGCTGCAGATGGTACAAGTGGATGGTACAAGTGCGTATGGGTTCAAAAGGATAAATTCCCAAAAGATAACTATATTGATGGCTGTTAAACACGGGAACAACCCAACAATCTTTGATGTATGAGCTACTGGAGACTCAAAGATGGTGCTGAGGAAGTATCAGCAGGTGCTTGCCCATTTCTAATAGTCTTCTCTAAGCCACCCAATACTGGTAACTCTTTGTGACATTTCTCGAGACAGGTTTTGCTCGGACCCAGCAGAGACAGTCTTAAATTCAGGCATAAAAGGTGTTACAGAACATGTTATGTGTATCACAGGACAAGCATAATGTGCTGGATTTAAGAGGAAAACTGAAGATACTCTGCACTCCCCCCTTCCCTTGAGCACTTCAAGGCATGAGGTATGTCCTCCATGGCATATCAAAAGGGAGTAGCTGCAAAATCTCTCCTTCGTAACTGCAGCAAGGCTACATGCAGGTCTGTAAGAAATAGATGAAGATTTGGATGCGCTAAGCGCTCACTCCAGCTCAATAAAATTGACAATCCAGAAAGAGAAAACATATCAGACATTGTTGTGATTTCTTCTCACTCACTTGAAATGACAGTCCTGAGAAATGTTAATTACAGGGTCAGTAATCAAATGTCATAAACAGCTACAGTAGATGAGAAAAAAAAAAAAAATAATGTCATTCCAAATGTGTGGTAGATTTAATTAGCTTCTGCTCCAAGGTACCTCTTAACAGAAGGATGGGATCCAATACAAGGACACAAAGGCACGTATTGTTGCAATCTTATTGTTGGAAATAAGTCTCAGAGATAGAAGAAAAACTGAAAGGAAGACTGAGTCAAGTAAGTATTATTTCAAAAGCAAGGCTTTTGACTTCAGAGTCTTGGGGGGCAGAAGCATCTCATGTGACCTATATAGACAAAGGAAAATAAGATGAACCTGCTTTTTGCCTAAAGCTGAGAAGTGACCATCCCACAGAATTTCTGGCAGGACATGCAGAGGAAGACCATCAGTCCACTCACCAAATTTGGACTGGTCAGCTTCTTCATCCATCTATTTCCCCACTTGAAAACATGGCATAAAATCAACTACCTAAAATGTAATGCCTTTCATGACCCTTGGATACAGGCATATTACGCAGCGTATTAACAAACTAGGCTGGGCCATGCCCCAAATATGCAAATAAACATAGAGGTACCACTTTGTAATAATGTGAAGTGAAATAGTTAAGCCAAAAACAGGCAGAAGAGGAAAATAGTGAAACATTTATTCTCGCTGGACAATGAAAATGCAGAGAAATTAAATTACTTGTTCAAGATGGACATCCAAGACAAAGCTGGGCATTTACACCCATGACGGAAAAGAACTAAAAGAACTAAAATGAAGTAAAAATAAGTTTGGGAGTTACTACGTTTAGGTAGGATAAAATAACATGGTCATAACTTGATGAATAAAGTCTTACGCAGGGAACCCTATCTGTACACACATTCAGATAGACCCACCTCATAAAGCCAGAGGAAATGAAGAATGAAAATGTAGACAGAAACATGTTACAGAAAATTGGGACGCTTTTTGATAGAGTTTTTTACATAACCAAGAAGCCACAATTACTTAAATAAAAGAGGGTTTCTTCAAAAAGGAGTAAAGGCACAATACGAAGGAAAAAAGATAACCAACAAACAGAAAAGGCCAACTGACAGCTATTGTAAAAAAAAGATTAGGGACATCAGACAAAATTTTGTTTGTAACTAGGGGTTCTTAGGAGAAACACATCTATTTGTAGGTGGAGATAGTGAAGGTGCTATTGCACTTTAATCTCCATCCAGAAGGCTATCTCCATCCTCGAGGCTATTTCAATAAGGAACAGAAACTGTTGATGAAGTCAAGTGCTTCTTTCCTTGTAATCTTGTTTATTAAAAAAAAAATGTCTACAGCTTCACTTTGCTTGGAGATGGGCTACTAGCTGCTTGTTTTGAGTCATTTACTTTGTCAGAGTTGTTTCCAAAAGGCTCCCATCTACTGCAGCCAGAAGCTATGTCTGAACAAGACTACTCTCTTGTCAGCTGGCTTTTATATATAGCTAAATCCTCTAAACCTGACCTTTCTTTCCCTTCTTTATTAATATTGCAATGAACTGGAAGTACTTCTGCATCTTGCCAAACCTTCAACATTTTTTTTAATTTAACTTAAGAAACATTCTGAACAAAAACAAAGCAATATATTATTTTTTTGAAGTGAGGAAGATGCCTATATTTTGAACGAAAACTACTGATTTATCTTAATAGAAGGCAAAAAGGAAGCTAATTATCTTGTTCTGAGAGCTCAGAGCAGATGACCCTTTTTAGCCTCAATTCCTTTCACAGGGGACTTTCAATTCACACTCAAACCCGAAGACAAAGCCAGGTTCAATTTATTTTATTCAGAGAGTAACTGAGTCCAGGGAACTTGCTTGTGTTCATAGTGATTAATGAAGAGAGGAGATGCAACTGTCAAGCCAGCGTGAGAAGCCAGGTTACTCAAAGAGCACGCGGGTGACAAAGCAATGTTTAATCATTCTGAAGGCAGTGTAACAGAATGGGTGGCCTCCGCCTTGCATTTTGTTTTGGGGAAAAACCACACCATTATAGCAGTATCTTCCTTTGCTTACATAATAAAGAAAGACCAGTAAGAAAAGAAAAAAAAAATAAAAAAGCAAACCAAGTTTATATGATGACAAAATATAGCTAAGACAGGATTCTGCATCACCATTAAAAGGCTGGATTTAATACCTGCTGCACCCAATGGAAGTCTTCCTCTTTGATTTGATAGGATTTTGGGATCAGGCCCTAAAAGCTCCTAATAACCACTTGGTTGGTGTAGTGTATCACGAATTCAAAACATTGTTTAATTTTTGCCTTTTAAATTTTGACAAATGTATGTCTTGTACATCAGTCACTTTTTATATAGACACACAAATACATCAAAAGGTCCATAATAAACATAAAAGCTGACCATATAACAAGACGTTTTCCTTGCTTCCAAAAAGGGCACAGGTCTTTCTGAACTTGGTAAGAGCTTGTGCACTTGCTTTTCAGCAAGTTTTGGACATCTCTACCAAGTGTCTACTTTGCACTCACCAGGTTTTCAAAATCCCTGACTTGAACTCTATGTATATTCTTCTATTAAAATAACGACATATGTGACATTTGGGCAAATATGCTTATAAATCCTCTTCATCTTCTCTGGATGATACACAGGACCCTTGAGCTTCACTCATTAGTTTCTGAAATTGATTTGCCCATGATCTACGTAACTCCAAATTACTTCATGCATAATTAGGCACTTCCTGATTTTCATTACTCATGTTTATCTCTGTAATATTTACACAGCACCAATCATACAGCTGCCCATGTACAGATCGGAACACATCACTAATTACATACGTTTGATTTGGTTGTATTCCTCTACAAGAGAGGATATTGTTTTCAAGGGCCTTGTTCCAGCCACATCACCCAGATGTTCGGGGACCAAAAAGTCCCTGAGGTGTATAAACTCATTTGAATTTATTGACCCTTTCAGAGAAGTAAAACCACAAGTAAAATATGTATGCCATTTTATTTCCTAACTTGTGTATCTGTAGTGAAAACATACCAGCTTGGATTCACTAAAGCTGGTAACATTTTACCTGTGATTCCTTACATACAATATTTTGACAATATTTTTTTAAACTTTTAATAAAAGAAATGCATATTTTATCTGTTTGAAATCTTTGTTGGAAAATAGCATCAATAGATCAGTTAATGATTTATTTGCTTCTCTCTCACCAATTTAGAGGAACAACTGCGCCCTGTTTATGCCAAGCAGCCGCTTTTCAAGCAGCTTTCACAAACCTTACTTTCCTTTATACAGCTGAAGACCTAGTATATACACAGAAGATAAAAATACAATCCTATTTATTTCCCCCCAGATTTATCCTATCCTCCATTTTGCCAGTTTCCAGACTTCCACAAATGATATGCTTAGGTAATTTAAAGCATGTGAAACCTCTCTTTCAGTTGTACTATGCACATTTATAAACGGGAAGTAGAGTGTAATAGAAAACAACTTCTCAGGATATAAAAGCCTATAAAGCAATTAAACCAACTAATTCCCATATTCCAATCTATGTTCTCACAAATTTGATTACACAGGCGCAGGCTATGCAGCAACTAATATACTTCATTGAACATACAAAACCCACAGCTCATTTTCCAGAAGCAATCTTAGGCATGCTCAGGAACAAAAATCAGCATACGCACGCTACAGCCAAAGTATATAATTTACTAGCCTAGCATGCCACTTACAAACAGCTTAATGAAATTAAAAAAAATTAAAAAAATCTAAATGCTATATAATAAACATCCACCACAGAGTATAAACTAATATCCAAGTGACATTCAAAGTTGCATTTTTAAAAATACAGCAAAAGGATGTATAAATTGATAATTCTTTCTGTGCCCTACCAACCAACTCAAGCAAGAATTCAGGATAAAGAAGAAGGAAAAAAATACCCGTGTATGATTGTAATAAAACGGCTCAAATCTGGAAGAACTATTTGCTAGCTTTGCCCTTGCTAAGGTACCACAAACTGGTACAGTTTGTGGGAAGTATTTTCCCCCCTAGAGTGGACACTATATTAGATATTTGTCTACTAATATAAAAAAGAGCCAAAAAGAGTTAAAAAATAGAAATAGCATTAAATAGCATTAAAACCAGTTTTAATAATCTACTCAGATCGGGTGATTTAGGTGTCAATTTATAAAACCTACACCATTACTCCTACTCTATTATGCGGCAGCATGACTGCTGTAGGTGTTTCTCTCCAAGTTACCCCGAGTATCTCTCCTGGTCGGTATTGCAGTAATAAAGTATATTTCATACTACTTTACATTTACGGTAGAAAAACAGGGAAAAAGAATTTAGGTGCACAGAGTTAGAAATTAAAACAGACGCTTTAACTCTGCTACAATTTAATAGGAAATATTTGTATGATTCAGTTTCACAGCATGCATGAATATAAATCCTCCAGGGATTTAATTAGCTGTATTTTATCATAAATCGCATTCCCATAGACAGATGCTGCTCCTGCATCATGCTGATAATAACAAAGACCAACTGACACTTAAGAGAACATCTGAAATGTGTTTTTCTGAACGCATTAGGTACCGTAAAAAAATCACTAAATAGTGCCGAATAAAAAAGTACCAATGGTTTTCTCAGTTGGTTTACCAATACTCACTTGAAGGGCAGTTTATTTTATACAGTATAAACAAACTAACCTCATGAAGTTATACATTTTGCCAATCTACAAAATGTGTCTTTTGCTTCTGATACCAAAAAAGACTGTGTATGAAAATTCTGTTAGCTGTGCCCATAGCTGTGCTTTATGAGAGCCTACAGAAACACCCACTTATTTTGAAAAATCATTATTTTGATTAATTAACCTCTTGTCAACTAAAAGGTTATTTCTGCAATATAGCCATTTCTTAGTGCTCTAAGCATTTTGATCATAGTTTCAGACTTTTAGGATGTAGTACTTATTCACTGCATTTTATTTCTGAGAAAGTCCTTGAAAAGTAGGTACTCTCTGTTGAGTCCCTTTTCAACGTGTGCCACCGACTGCAAGGTAGTTAAAATTATCTCGATTTTTCTAACTAGTTCCCAAAGGTGAGAACAGGAGCCAATATTTGAGTTGGAATTAGAATTCAAAATAAAGCAATTATTTGAAATATAATTTGAAATTTATTTAAGTTTTTTTTTTCATTTTGAAAAGTATTATATAAATACAGACCTAACACATATTTCTCTCTTGGATATTAGCACGTAACATCTCCAGGTAAGCAACCACATATCAGTGTTGATTTCCATGTAGTTGGCTATTTTTATCCCACGTTTTTATACTCCCGCCTACACTCACTGAAATTTCTCTTTCAAGATGACTTCTCAATTCAAAACATATTCCAGAAAGCTGGGATTTTCTTTTTTTTTTTTTTTTTTACTTAAAGAAATCTGGCCATGGATATTTTTATGCTCTCATTTCTCCTGTCTGTCTTCCAGTTAGAAAAAAATGGAGTGAACTATGATACAGATAATGTTCCCCCTTGTAACAGGTTTTGAACATAGGGCTTTCTTTAACCTCAGAAACAGCTATAGTTAACTGTTGGAGAGCTAGGATCCTTTCTCTTCCTTCTTTCAGATACGACACAGGAACTTTTAAAAATAAGCTCAGCAGCCAGAATGTGTGTCTCGTTGCTTCTAACACCAACTAAATGTAGTTTTTGGTGGTGTTTTTTTTTATCAAAATGATTTCACAAGTGATTTTTTTCACCTCCCTCTGCTTTTAAATCTGAAGCGGTTGCATTGTTGTGGTCGTGACGGCCTAAGGATCAACAAGAGCCTGGGTTCATGAGAAGTTAAGCACTCGCGTTTGCCTATTTTTTTTACATTTAGATTCTTCATCTCAAAGCTGTTATCACATTCCTAACTTACTCTAACCTGAGTTAACATGGTTCAACCAATTCTGCAGAAGGACAGAAGCCCATGTGTCTCCACCGCCTGCAGACTGGAATCACGATGCCAGAGCCTTATGTTACTCCCAGCCATGGACCCTGTAAAATCCCAAACTTCCCTATGCCTGTTAATGGGAGCGCTGCACAAAGCCTCAGAATTGAACACAGTCCAAGAGCAGAAGGAGCAGAGGAAAGCTCTTTGGTGAGCTGTTTCTTTTCCTAATTCATTACTATTTCTTTTTTATCTTCCTCCTTGGCAAGGTCTCAGTCAGCACTCAAGCGCATACACACAATCTGAGGGAACAGCAGGACAGTAATTCAAATTTGTATTACAAGTCGCAGGGTACAGTTCCTCCTGATTCTGCCACTAGCATTAAAATAGAGGTTAGCCAGATATTCCTGCAAAAATACCGAAATAGTCAAAGACCTAACGTAGATACTTCATTGGCACTAACTTCGGTTAGGACCCAGTCTGTTCACACTTCTCTCAGTTACTGTTCCAGTGTGTCCGGGACCTGCGAGATAGTGCTGAACCTGTTAATTTCTGACGGGTCTTTTTGAACTTGCAGCAGAACAAATTCTGTGAAACGTCTGCCAGGAGAGTTGGACTAATAAATTAATAAAGTTGGAAGTTTGCTATCTCTGGCATTAGTTATTCATAAAATCAAATGTAAATTGTCAATAGAATACATTGTATGAGTTGAGCACAGAATTAAATTGCTTTATATTTTAAAGATGCTGATGAAGATGACCCCTGCATAAACTCACTTGCAATTTCATCCAAGCCCTTTCTGGCCACCCTTAACTCAGCAAATCTTTGAAAGTGCTTGACAACACTAGGGGCATCCAGCACATGGAAAATCGGAGTGAGGAAACCGTGCTGGATGAGAGAGGGGAAAGGAAAAGTGGGGGATGGAAAAAAAGAGACACACAAAGATTGAGCAACTGGAAAAAAAAAAAAAAAAATCAGTCTGTCCTCCAAAATATCCCAGCTTCAGTAAGTCTTCTACCACTGTTTTCCTCCGCTTTTTAAGTGTAAGTTTACTTACTGCGGTCTGTGCACACAGTGGTTTCTAAATTTTTCAGAGATGGCCCAACTAGAAATGGCTTTAGATAACTACACTACAACACCTTAGTAAAGACAGTGGATCCCAAAGGTAAAAAAATGAAAGAATTTTCATAGGGCAGGTGACATATATCAGTATATACTGATACGATATACATGGGTATCAATAGGATATTAATTCAGTTGTGCACAATCACTTTTAGTGCAGAACATTATCAGCACTTAGCTGTGTCACAAACTTGGGTGAAGGTGAGCACACGTCTCTTTTTTTTTAATTGCTATTTCTATTTAATGGCTTTGCTATATTGATTACACTCTATTGGAAACTTTAATTTCAAACACCAGTGTGTAATCTCTCTCAGTTTCACTTTATGCTACACCTTGCTTCCAAACTTGTGGCTTGCAAGGACCTGAAACATGAGGTGCTGACAACTCTCAGGTGCCACAACATGCATTTTAACTTTATATTTGAACATTTCAGGCTTTTTGTGAAGCACTGGGGAAGCATGGAGCAGTCATCTGGAACAGTTGCCTCAAAGGGAAAACTGATCTTCACAACTCTTGTGCAGCATGACATTTCTGCCTTCACTGCATGGGCAGGAGTCAGTTCCTTGCCTTGGCATGAAACTGATTATCCAGCCTTATAGTCATATATTAGTTTCATAGAATCACAGAATGGCTTGGGTTGGAAGGGTCCTTTAAAGATCATCTAGTCCGACGCCCCTGTCATGGGCAAGGACACCTTCCACTAGACCAGGTTGCTCAAAGCCCCATCCAACCTGGCCTCAAAAACTTCAAACACCTTGAACATGGGGCATCCAGAACTTCACCAGGCAACCTGTTCCAGTGCGTCACCACCCTCATAGTGAAAAATTTCTTCCTTATGTACAATCTAAACCTATCCTTTTTTGGTTTAAAACCGTCGCCCTTTGTCCTGTCACTACAGGCCTTGGTATAAAGTCACTCTCCATCTTTCTTATAAGCCCCTGTCAACAGTTAAAGCCCCTGGGATTTAAGTATTGAAAGGCCACAATAAGGTCTCCACAGAGCCTTCTCTTCTCCAGGCTGAACAACCCCAACTCTTTCAGCCTGTCCTCATAGGAGAGGTGCTCCAGCCCTCGGATCATTTTTGTGGCCTCCTCTGGACCTGTTCCAACAGGTCCGTGTCTTTCCTGCTCTGAGGACTCCAGAGCTGGATGCAGTACTCCAGGTGGGGTCTTACCAGAGCAGAGCAGAGGGGCAGAATCACCTCCCTCGACCTGATGGCCATGCTTCTTTTGAGGCAGCCCAGGATATGGTTGGCTTTCTGGGCTGTGAGCGCACATTGCCTGCTCATGTCCATTTTTTCATCTACCAATATCCCCAAGTCCTCCACAGGACTCCTCTCAACCCCTTCATCCCCTAGCCTGTATTGATACTGGCGATTACCCTGACCCAGGTGCAGGACCTTGCATACTATTTTAGAGAGATAGATATCTATATATATATGCATGCTACAGAAGACAATCATATGATAGAAGAACAAACTCAAAATTATAAACACTCATCCTAAACCTTAACTCTTACAGGTAGTTGTCAGAAAACTGCTCAGTTCCAGCTTTCTACCACAAGCAGCAGGAAGGGAAGGAACTGAGCAGTGGCGAGTCCACAGCACTCTCATGCTTTCCTGTCGGGATACACCACAGCATTCAAAGTACAAGGTTCGCGCAGAAAAACCTTCTCATTCCAACCTCGGGTATGGATAAAGCACATCAGCTCTACAGTGGTTTCACCGGGACACTCCACTATACAACAAACATACTTACGGCCAGATCTGCAATACTGTCTCTACCAGTGCAGATGCATTTGTGTTAGGTCCTGCTGATGTTACTGGCTTAGCGTATAGTGCAAAATTTTCAGTAAAGCATTGCAGATACTGAACTGACAATGATTAAACCCCAGCCAAAACCACTAACTGCAAACAAAGAAGGCAACAGCTTAGCAGAAACATCATAACAGATCGTAAAGAGAAATCCCAGGAACTGTATGATTATTGTTTACAAAGTTCACTTAAGAAATGTATTTCACTGAAAAGCACAAAGCAACTTGCAAATTTAAAACTGAATGCAGATTTAAAAGGAAGGAATACTGTCATGATTTGCACGTCACTAGCACTGACATTTAAGTCACATTCTGTTGATAAAATCCCATTTCAAAGAGAAACCATCTTGTTCTCTCACAGTCGTGTTGTCTTGCAAGGGTATGAGAATTAAAATAGCAGCATTTCTCTTAAGGCCATAAGCAGATGTGTCTGTATATAAATGCAGGCATGGAAAACACAAAGAATTTGAAAACCATAGTTTCTATAGTATTGTTAAATTTGTGCATGCACTTGAATGTACGTAAGAAATATTTTAGGCAGTGTCTTTGTATTCATTTCTGCTTCTTTCAAGCTGTGGAAAGTAACATTCTATAGAAGAGCTTTTGTGAAAACTATTGCTGAAAATGACTCGTACTTGATTTGAAATGTAAATAAAACCCCTAGGATTTTAAAGTTCCTTCACTGTATTTGCAATTTAAGTATAATTTGTTGGTCTCTGACACCGACAGCCTCATTTTCTCTATCCAGACAATTCAAGGTGGGAAAAAGTGAGTTTAAGTATTCTAGATGACTGAAATTCAAAGGATTTTACATTTTATCTCTCTCTCAAAAAACCCCCTACTATTCTTTTTCATTTTATGGTGTTCATTTGAATTCAGCTCCCAAGACATTTTAAAAATGTCCCAGACTCAGGCATTGGCAGGTGGCTGCACAATATCCTCTCTTTTGGAAAACACGTCAGGATTGTGACCGAGTACTAACTGATGGTTGCAGTGCTTCAGTGTCTTGTACGAATATCCGAGGTATTTAGAGAATGAACGACTCTCCCATAGAATGTAATGTGACTAATTTCTAAAGTTGGGATCTTTTCCATTGACAGAGCAGCACAGGAGATACCCCTGTTTGCTTCCCCCGTGGTATAGCTGGCACTCTAGGAGTTAAGCTCCCACTCTAGAAGTTAAGCTTGCCATGTCTTGAGGAATTAAATCACCCACTGATCACAGAGAACCCCAGTTTGAGAAGCACTGAAGCCCTACAGACAGACACTCCCCACAAAAAAGAACCAGAAATAGAGGATGGATGGTCTGTCAACTAAGAACTTGTTTGAACTTGGTGACATCCCAAGGAACAACTGCTACTTGGATGGACACTTATGTACCCTGTCACCCTTCAGGACGTTGTTTTAGTGTCTTCTTGTGGTGTCAAGAATTTCAAAAATATTTTAGTAAGCCAGGAAAATCAATACGTCACCAACAGAGCTTGCCACCTGGCGATTCTAATCTTTGATTTTGCAGAAGGATAACTTAGAGTACTCAGTGATATCATACAATTTTTTGGAGCTCCTTGGCAGCAGAGTAACTGTTGGACGATACTAGTCTACTGATCTCTCACAAATTGCAAATATCATCAGCAGTATGTGAACAAAGTTGCTTAAAAATAGAAGATGTGCTGTGGTGCTGACATTCTACATATTGTGTAAATTTGAGTTCGTCAGTCTGGTAGTTGCCAAAGCAGTTTTGCAGAACCCAGAACACCGGCAGTACTCAGCATGACTATAGCATCTGGCATGGTGGCTAGCATCTAGCATCCGTGAGCTTCAGTAAGCTCTGCTCTGCAACAGAGAAAACGAAGATTTACATCCAAACTCTAACACCAATGTAAAAATGGCCTTTTGTATACCAGCTAGCTATCCCACCTTCCCTGACAGGGTCAAGCATGATGGTAAACGAAAAGAACAGAATGTCAGTATATCTAGTAACACAGGATAAGGCTCTTGAAAGGCTGAGAGACCTGGGTCTGTTTAGCCTGGAGAAGAGAAGACCAAGAGGGCATCTCATCAATGCTTATTGATATCTAAAGGCCAGGTGTCAAGAGGATGGGGCCAGACTCTTCTCAGTGGCGCCCAATGATAGGACAAGGTGCAAGGGGCACAAACTGGAACACAGGAAATTCCATCTCAACATGAGGAAAAACTACTTTACCTTGAGGGTACCAGAGCACTGGAACAGGCTGCCCAGAGAGGTGATGAAGTCTCTTTCTCTGGGGAGATTCAAAACCCGCCTGCAGGTCCAGGTTCCTGTCCAGCCTGCTCTAGGTGACCCTGCTTTGGCAGGGGGCTTTGACTAGATGACCTCCGAACCACTCGGATCATCTTCCAATCCCTACCATTCTGTGGAAAGTCATGACAGTTAAAACCACGCTCTCTTTCAGAGATTTTCACCAATTATAGTGTGCTTTCATACTACAGATGGAAAAGACGATGAAAAGAAGAACTGGGTGCTGCCCTAGGAACAAGAAAGGGTGTCCCTAAGTACTACACAAGTCCCTCACTGCAATCAGGAAAGCACCTTAGCAGAAGAGACATCTCTGTAATTAGTGTAGCTCTGGTCGCAGTAAGGTAAAAAGACCTCCAGCACTGTACGACACCAAAGACTTTGGTTTCAAGAGAAGGAATCTGTGCCACTGACATTTAGGTTTACTGGAAATACAAGTACCCAGAACTCCTGGTGCTGAGCACTGGTACTGAATAAGGCTTTTTTCAGCCTAGAAAAGCTGGCTATGACTGGAGCCTGAACATATTCCAGAGTGACTATTTTTAACCTCGCCCCTTTCAGCAGATAAAAAGGAAATGGATGCTTTTTGGCTAATTACCACAAAGGCAAACTAGATATGTTCTTAAATGCAATGCCTTTGGTAGCAGGGGAAAAGGAGCAGTGGAAACAGCAGAAGAGGAACACCGTTTCATGAATTCTGTGTTAAAGAAACAGGACAATGGGAACTCTTCAATTAGAACTATTGATTTCCTTCCCCAGGGTGTAAGGAAAAATCCATCCAATATTTGCCATAAACCTTTCTTAAATACACATCCCTAAGCATAGAATCATTGAATCATAGAATCATAGGGTTGGAAGGGACCTCTGGAGATCATCTAGTCCAACCCCCCTGCCAGAGCAGGGTCACCTTAGAGCAGGTTGCACAGGAACGCGTCCAGGCGGGTTTTGAATGTCTCCAGAGATGGAGACTCAACCACCTCTCTGGGCAGCCTGTTCCAGTGCTCTGCCGCCCTCAAAGTAAAGGAGTTCCTCCTCGTGTTTAGGTGGAACTTCCTATATTCAAGTTTGTACCCATTACCTCTTGTCCTGTTGCCAGGCACCATTGAAAAGAGCCTGGCCCCATCCTCCTGACACCCACCCTTTAAGTATTTGTATGCATTAATTAGGTCACCCCTCAGCCGTCTCTTTTCCAGACTAAATAGACCCAATTCCCTCAGCCTTTCCTCATAAGAGAGGTGTTCCAGTCCCCTAATCATCTTGGTAGCCCTATGCTGCACCCTCTCCAGCAGTTCCCTGTCCTTCTGGAGCTGGGGAGCCCAGAACTGGACACAGTACTCCAGGTGTGGCCTCACCAAGGCAGAGTAGAGGGGGAGGATGACCTCCCTTGACCTGCTGGCCACACTCTTCTTGATGCACCCCAGGATGCCATTGGCCTTCTTGGCCACAAGGGCAAGCATATCTCTCTCTTTCTGAAAATGACCTTCATGCTAGGTTCCTGTCAACAATGTGCCTTTCCAAAAGGCACAGAACACATTCTGTATGGCCACTATTAAGAAGCACAAGAGCATCCCAGCAGCATCTTATCACACAATTTTAATTCCAGACAAATGCAGGGGTGTCTGGACACAGTCCTAGGTAAGTGGCTCTACGGAGGCCCTGCTTGAGCACTGGGGTTGGACCACGTGACCTCCAGAGGTCCCTTCCCACCTCAATCATTCTGTGACTCTGTGCCTGTCACCTGGAAATGATGATATTTAAAAGATGGAAAAAAGGCAAATTTCATGCCACGCTGTAGCAAAGCCATTTTAAGGTAAAACAAAAGGAGAATGGTAAGTCAGCCAACAAGGAAGCCTAATTTTTTCATCTTCTGTCCACAGGCATTTGCAAAAGGAAACCGACATTCAACAATCAGATCAATGGTCTCTCCGAAAATCTAAGAAAGTATCAGCTTTCCATAACTAATATGATTCATACACTAGAAAGTATATTGCAAAAAAATAAGAATGTTTCATGCTTCTCTTTTATTTTCTTCTTTTTTTTTTCCCTACTTTCCAATACACCTGGCTACCAGAAGCTGAAGACAACAAGGGGGCAAAAAGGATATGGTAAACCTGCAGCTGGATGCAGAAGATTAAGAGAAACATGATAAAACATCTGCTGCATTACTAACAGTAGGTTATTCCTTATTTATTAGCATTATTATAACAGCTGGAAGCAGGAAGCAAAATTAGGTCCTTTTCACATCACTGAACAAAAAAGCATGGCAATATAAAAGACCTATTAAAATCCAGTCTCAGAACAGCACTTGTAAGAACAGTAAAAGACGACAGACAAAATGGAAAGGACGAGAGACAGAGAAAAGGGCCTAAGTTCACAAAGAAATATGGAGCAAACCAACAAAAGCAACTCTCCCAACCTCTGAAATGGGGAATAACCACTCCTCCCTGCTGCTGAACTCATCTCACTTTAACCTTATTTTTCTCATTACTTGCTCCTCTCCATTACTCTATTCAAAAAACGTTAAAAATGAACCAAAAATGGACAAAGAAGTACTGGTGTGCTTGCTACTTCGCAGTCCAATTGTCCACAAGTAGAATGATATTTGCTTGATTTGTAAAAACTGGTGGGTGTCCAAGGAACATAAGGGAAATATAAAATACATCTCTCAACAGAACCACTCAACCCTTATGAACATGATTATTAGATAATTTTCTACAAATTGCACATTATTCTCCAGGAAAAAATGGTATTGGAAATATTTTAGCACATGGAAAAAAAGAAATTTTTTTGTACTTAATGATGTGTTACTCAAAACATCCTAGGGAATGTCTTTTTGTACTATGATGAATTTTACTTCAAGACAAAGAAATTGATCTTCAGTACCTGAAAAATCAAGGTTGCATTGAGTCACAGGAAGATGCAGTTTCAGATTTGTGTAAAAATGGTCTCCCACTTCAACCAAACTCAACAGCATTTGTGCAGCACGTCAGCTTTTGTGAAAATTGCATGAATATACCCACACGTATTTATTTTGAAAGGGAATTCATAGCCAACTAAGCATATCGACAAGAATATATATGAAGTGGCATGCTGGTCAAATTATTCATTTTCTTTTGCTAGTAGAGAGTATTTCGGAAAAAAAAAACCTGGTATAATGCTCATTTTCAGCAATATACTGAACTGTCAGTCAGTCAATACTCTCACAGTATTTTAGAGAAGATGAGCAACTCATCTGCACTAATTAAATTTCACTTGCTTGGCCTAGACCACCAAGCGTCAGGACTCTGTCTAGTGGCCTCTGTAATATGGTTGTAAAGAAATGTGACTTTTCAAACGTGGAAGTTCATTAATTATTCTAAAATGCTTTGCAACCCATTTCTCCTAAAAGCCTACCATGCATGTTTCTCCCAGTAGCTTTTTCTAAGGACTTTCATCACACTCTCTGTAGAAAACTCTTAAAAGAAAAAGCAGGAAGATATAAAAAATTTTTGCAGCCTTGTTACGAGCTGCCACGTTGGCAACTACCATTTTCACTAACGATACTTCAAGATGTATTTTTAAGTTACTTCAGAGAATTACAGGGATTACCAGCCTCACTGCACTGTTAAATGTCAGCTCTTCTAGGCTTTCTGTAATCCTAGGACTCCTTTTTTTATTATTTTTTTCTTATTTGGTGTACAGTTTGGGAGAGTTCAGCAATTCAGATTATGTATAGTTGAATCAGAGTCTCCCAAAATCCATTTTGAAAGGCGGCCAGCATTTCACTGGCACATTTGAGGGGCTCTGATTTTATCCCGGTTTTTGCCTGCCATCCACTACTACTGTTGGGGAAGCGCTATCAAACAGTGCATTCATCAACCGCCTGAGATGCACTTTGCATGTGCCTCCAAAACCTCCTCTGAGACCTGAGAATCTGGTGCCCAGCCACCCTGTTGCAAAGGACTCGGGCAGTCCTGGACACTTTGTTGTAGCTACTCAGCTTGACAACGTCATTTTGAATGAGAGCTTTGCAGAAGAGAGATTAATCTCATAGAGATGATGTTTTTTTCCTCTCAACTTTTCCTCAAAAAGAAATGTAGTTTGAGATGTGTTAAAATTATTTTTTAAAAAATAAATAATAACTGTTTTCTGTGAGGAAATGGAGAAAGAGAAGTAAAAAGAAATGCAAAAAGGGGCCTGAGAAAACATTGGGGAAGAAGAGCTGTGGTCAGAGGGAAGAACAGAACAGACGTGAAGACCAGTGCAAGGATGGGAACAGGTAATTTGGCAGAGAGAATATGAGATGGGGTGCATGCCAGTCCCCCATTTTCTCTCTTTTGTGCATAGCAAAAGCCCTTCAGGAGTATCAAAATCTTATTCTCATCTCCTTTCAAGTCACTTGGAGCCTGAGGGGATCCTCAATGTTTGGGGGATTCCTCTCTCCCTGTGTCCTGTCCTTCCCAGCGCAGACTAGCCTCTTGGAGGACCTCTCTGAGGAGTCATTAACGCCAAGATGATTAAGCACTGGGACCATAGAATGAAGGTAATGGAAATCAAAATATCTTTAACCTCAGAAAGCCAAAATTAAGGGACAGATAATGCCTCCTTATGGTGGAAAACTGACTACAGTGAGACGAAGAAAATAATCTAATTTGAGTGGGCCAGCTAGGTGGATGAGAAGCCCACCTAGAGCATCCTGGCAGAAGGAAAAGGCCAGCTAACTAAGGTGATATGCATGGTGGGGGCACAAGACCAGCGCAAACATAGCACGCACCATACAATGCGCCTTGCGTGTAACCCTATGATACACACCCTCTGCTACTACCGTTCACGTGCCACCATCTTCCTATGTCCTACAGGCTTGCTGGGGCAAAAAGGGAAGTATCAACCAGAAAGAGTAAGGGGGGAAGGGACAGAATCTTCTGTGACTACCACACAGTAAAACTGTCCACAGTTGGGAACAGAGTCTGCCTGGTTTTTTTTTTACCACGCAGTCCAAATATTTTCAAGTGAGACCATGAGATCCACTCCCACAAGACAGAAATTAGGACAGGTGCTTGGAAACCACATATTATTTTCCAGCTAGCCGCAACAGCATCACCAGTGGTAACTGCAAACGTATAACTAATCATTAAGGCATTACAAAGAACAAATACATTGTTAATAAAAAATTTTCTAGGAAATTCAATCGCATGAAGCTTTATTAGTGCAGAATAGTAAGTGTTTCATGGCGCTTGTTCCCCTCCTAGAACTTGAATTTCAGGAAAATGGAAAAAAAAAAAAAATAAATCTACTAACAACAAAACTTCCAAAATGTAAAATACCAAGTGAAGGTCACACAACCTTTGTTTCACCTTTCTGACTAGTTATCCCTAGACGCACATTTGTACCTTGTATTCAAAGTGTTCTGAACATCAGCCATTTACACCCTTCCCCTAATCAAATCAAAGGTTGCTCCTTGGGGAAAAAAACATTCTTTCCATTTGCTCCGTTCGACATTACTTTCACCCACGTGTGTCACCAAATTGTGTACTTTCATTACCCATCCTTAAACCCACACGTCACACACATCTCCCACCTACAGAGCAGCACAGAATCAAATGCCACGCCACGCACCCACCAGCTGATTTCCTTGACCTGGATACAGACGGTAAAATAGAGGGGATCCATATCTGCATTTCATACCAGGGAGGTATGTAATTCCTTTTGGTCACTGCCAGCTTTCAGAAAACAAATGATTACAGTTATTGGAGCGTGCAGCTTAACTTCATTTTCTAGATCTTCAAAGTTTGAAGCAACTGCATTTATGTTTTAATTTTATTTCCTCCCCGACTCAATTTACTATTGTAGCACTTAAAGCCTACACAACAGACTTGCTGTTTTATCAATATTATCAATTCCACCTTTGGAGAGTCTCTCTCATGTAAAGCACAATAGTAAATAGCAAAGGGAATAAAAATGGTTTCATATAACACAGTTCTATAACTTATGTGGTTTATCTTCAATGCTGTCACTTTTTTAAACCACAAATACAGACTGCAGCATGTTGAGGGTGGGAGAGAGTAAAGGCAGTGGAAAGTTAGATCCTACTACTCAAATACCAGAGACGGTATTTGGACATAAACCAATTTCTTCTGACTGCTAGATCTGCTAAATCTCATCCTGATTCCCACCAGGTAAGATTTATTTTTTTTTAAACTTTTTGGTAAAAGGCAAAAAAATCTTTAACAACATGGAAAGTTAGAAACTAGGCATACACAGCCTGACAACTTTTCTACAGGGAAGAAAAAACAACGGCACCGTCAGTTTTCAGCTGCCAGCACTTCCAAACATAAAAACCTGCCTTCATGTTTGTATCCTTGTTGCTCCTATAGGAGTTGAACATGACAAAATCAAAGACCGGGGAGGGGAGGGGGGGGGGAGCTGCATGCATGCATGCGTGACAGAAAGTAGAATGCTGAAAAATTCCAAGTTTGGGTATTATGTCATTAAAGCTATCAGTTTTGTTTTGGTCTCCTGCTGCAGCCTTACCAGAAGCAGCTTATCTGATCGACTAATACAAGACTGTGTACACAATTCAAAAAAGCACTTGGATCAGGCAACCTGTGATTAAAGCAATTATGAAGCAAATACACCCCACAGACTATATTAATATATATTTAAAATTGCCAGATTGAAATGAGTCTTTTTCTAGTAACATTACATTTGCTTCATACTCCATTTCACGCCGATGACAAAAATCATGACAGCAATCACAGAACACAGTCTGAAATGAAGTAGTTCACTGTACATGAGCAAACTTCTGGTACTGATTTGCCACCAGCTAGAACATAAAGTCTCAGCATTAAATGAACACAATAGGGAAATACTGGAGCAGTTTAGATGATAGAGGAGGTTAATAAAACATAAGATACTATAAATCAGAAAGCAGATCAGGAATTGGGGAAAAACATCACTTTGCCTTTTCTGCATTTCTTCTGACGATTCTAAAACTAGTCACGGACGAGTCTCTTCCTGAAATTTCCTGCTTTGCATTTATCTATTTACAACAACCTCACAATATGAAAGGGTGATTTAATTAAAACCCACATGCTTAAAATACATAAATATGTGTCTAATATAATGCAAAATTCAATTCCAAATCTGATTTATTACTAGAGAACATCATCAAGTTAATTATTCATATGATATATGGATCACATGGTAAATTTTACATGCATTGGATTAAATTTTCAAAAGTCACTAAATGATTCAGTTAAATGTATGTCTTGTGGTTTCCATGACACTTCAGACATTTTCAGCCATTACCTTTTCTGGCAAGCATGCCGCTTTAGGTCTAGCACTTCTCCCTGAACTCTTTCTTATTTTGGGCATTTTAAATATCTTTTCAGAGGTGGTCTTCATCTAGCATGGCACAGCATTAAGTAGAATTAAATTTGGATAATCCATACAGAAACTCATACTCAAGAAGCGTGTCCTGACCGGACCAATGTAAACCTTTAAGTCCTCAGGAAATTCAGCTTTAATCACATCTGAATATAGCCATACATTCATACGTTCGGGTACGAAGGGGCACAACGTGTGCTCTAGTGAGAGCTTTGCACACGATGGAACACAGAAGCCTACATCTTCCCACCAGACAACACCAGAGGGAGGTTCAAGGGTAGGGAAGTTACATTCCTTTCCTACAGTAAATCCACCCCAAAAGCAAGTACAGTTCCTATCCTGTATAAATCCTACATAAGAACATGGTAATACTGAAATCATCCATCCCTAGTAAGGCAATAATAAAAGCATCAAAGTCAAATATCACATATCCAGATAGATAGAGTACTCCTACCTTTTCAGTTTCATATAATTTTCACTAGCTGCAGGTCTGCATTCAGCACGTTGCACCACTATTCCTTCCAAGGAAAGTTTATCTAGAATGAAAAAAGGAAAGCAAAACTGGATATTAAAATAAGATTCACCAACACAGTCTGCATTTTAATTATTTTTCACTAATTCAGCATTTAGTAAATATAATGTAATTATAAGTTCTAAAATCTCTGCTATTTAGACACCGAAGAAAAAAGCAGGAAAAACATGCCTGCACAGCTGATATCCCCTAGACTTCCTTATTTTGCCATCAGAAGGTTTACATTAAGAATGAAACACGAAGACCAAATTTCAAATAAGAGATGGTAACCAAGTGATCCTCCTTTCCTAGACTGTTGCACTCAGCTTACCTAGGAACTGTCATCTAGAAATGTGCGTTGAATACAGTCAGTGACCATGAAAAAAAATAACCTACAAAGAGAACCCAGTCATCAAAGTATCCAAAATTAGTGGAAGATAATAAAACGAGAGCTAATTTTATTCCTATCCTCAGAAAAAGAGTAACCTATTTTCATCTTACTACAATAAAAAAAAAAATGTTCACTAAAGGAATATAATGCAATAAAGTAATAATACTACATATGCTAACACTCAGGGAAATGACATAAAAACTTGCAGTTAGCAATCTAGGAGATCACATACTAAGTGCTAGTTAATACTGCTCTCTGCACATTCACCTCTGTAACAGAGTCACTTTGTAATCCAACGCGAACACCCTTTCGCCTAAAGCAACAGCGACTAACAGAGCAGCGCAATAGTACCAGCCTACTCTGTAAAGGTGGAAAAGCCTAAAAATTAGAAGCAACTTGATGTAGAAAGGAAGAGCGAAGTGACAGTGGACAAACACCTGCTTCTCTGCTATGAAGTTCTAGTATATAGTGTGTGTAGGGGAGTGATGTGGCAACTTAACCATCTCCTTTGGGCACAGCCAGTGCAATATCTATAAAACATACACCTCTGGGAACAGCTTTGCGTAACAAGAAAGGATGAGTTTCTTAGTTTTAATGGCTTGATCAGCTCTTGCTATTTAAAATGCCCTTCCAACAGAGAGCCTTGTCTTGCTACTGGTGTAGGGTACTACACTGTCACCGTCACCTCCAACTGGCAATGACACAGAAGATAACAGAAACGCTTAGAAGTATTGACGCCACATAACACAAGGCACTCTGAGATGCCTCTAATTTTTCCATTGCCTTATAGATTGAAATATTATTACATCTGGAAATCCAAGTCTGCTCTCCCTGAATAATGCAGAGAGCGATTACTTTGACAGCATGTATTTTAAAATGATTTAATCTAAAATTTCTTGGTTTGATTTAAACTAAGTCCTTGAAAGGAATAAGAATGCCATACTTTTCCAGGTAGTTTTGAATGAAACAAAGAAAATTTGTATTAGAACGCTTCTGGTTTTACAGCTTCCTAAGGTTTATGGTCAGGAGAGACAACCTGGCAAATTTGCCTGACCTCCTGTATATCACAGACAGATAAATTTTATCCCTGTTTTTCTGTACAGAACCTAGTAATATATTTGTGGCTAAAGTGGTACTAATATTGGCGCTTAATTTCTAATATAAATTTGCCTTCAGCTTCTAGAAGTTGGTTCTCCTTATGACTTTCTATACTATGCTAAAGAGCCTTTTAGTACCTGGTGTTTTCTCCCTTTGAAATTACTTATACATTGTAATAAAGTCACATCTCAATCATCCTTTCAATAAATGAAGTAATTCAAGCTCATGTATTATCTCACCACAAGGCATTTACGCCATACTTAAATAACCTTTGGGTCTCTTATCTGAACCTTGTTCAATCTTGAAATGATGTTTTAAGAATACGGAGACCAAAAAATAGACGTAATACTATTGCACTGGTCGTACCAAAACTGTATATGGAAGTAAAATAACAGATACAGGAGCTGGAATTTCTCTCACCTCACTTCAGCCACCTCAAGGTTATTCAGCAGAATCTCTAATTCAGCTAAGAGGGAGAGGAAGGGAGATTTTCAGAAGAAAATGGTACCATCACTTTTAGGATTCAATGGTCTGCCTTGCGCTGGTGGGGTTTTTTTATGGATTTGGTTTTTGGAGGGGTTTTTTTGGGGGGTGGAGTGTCTGTGTCCCACGACTCTGCTTCATGTTTAGACAGCTAAAACTGGTTTAAGATCAATTTGCCTGTAAAAATCAAGCTCTGGGGGTTGATGGATCTGACTGGCTATTATATCACTACGAGATCTATTTTCAGTCTTTTCTAAGCTCTATGTGCTGTGCATTCCCTGTTCCTAGGTGTGTAATTGCCTTCGGCTTGGTTAAAATGCATTGTCTTTAAACAGATTCTGTGAATTAAGTGATCCTGGTCACACCATGACAGTCCTGTCACAGTTATTCGCTGTCTTACCAGCATTTGTGTCAATCACGACACGTTTTATTAGCAGTGATTCTCACTTACTACTGTCCTTCTTGCTAATCCTGGAGGAAGCCCTTCAAACTACAGCCCGAGTGGCTTCCTACTGATAATTACTTTCTGATAACTGTCAGACAGTTTTTAATCTAGTGCTTGCTTTTCTTTTTTTTTTTTTGGACATAAATCAGAATATCAGAAGATTCTAAATTACATGCAATACGAAATGCTAAGCAGGCTGCAAACATGCTGTTACTTTATCAAACTCACAATCTCCAAAATAAAAAAAATAATAAAAAAAAGAGGTTTATTTGTCCAGAAAACCTTTACATAAAGCCATGTTTGCCAGCATTCATTATATTTCTGATCTTTTCTACCTCATGAACTCCGTGACAATTTTTCCACTAGTTTCTATGGTACAGGTTGAAGGCCAACTAGCCTATACCCATCTGAGCCATCCAGCCCAGCCGTCCGAAGACTGACATGCCGCTATCAATCTCTCTGCACCTTGCACAATTTTCAAATTATTCTTAAGAATCAGGATCAGTGAACCAGACAGCTCCCCCACACCAATGAACCTGCCAATTAAACATGCTTATCCTTAGTAATATCTTTGATATCTTGGCTAATGCCCTCTTTTAATTAACCACTGATCCAGATTTGGCTTGTAATGTTCCAGTAGCTTCATGGTACAAGGCTGTCCACAGCCTCCAAGAAAGCCGCCTTGCAGCTAAGCTACTCTGCTGTCAAAGCTCATCCACTGTCCAAAAGCCAAGGTTTACGTCCCACTTTCCCTGGACACTCTTGGGGATTTTAACACATCCAGAGAGTCTAGCAGAATAAATCTGCAAAGATGCACGCAAACCTCTGGATGCAAGACTGTAGTAGCGGAACACAGTATTTACTCCCTTCACAGCCTTATTCGCCACGCTCAAGTTCAGAGACTTGGGTCTGTCTTCACTTGTTGCCAGACCAGAGCTGCCATGAAAAGACATCTAAAGTGCTACACGTCTGCCTTGGTATTTCCATAGTCACGTCAGCCTAGAAGCCAAAGGACGAATAAGGCATGAAAGTGGCAATTCCTTGTTAAAAATACCTACTCAAAATAAAGCGGATAGTACAAGATAAATGAATAGGTCTAGAAGACTAGCTAAAACCAGTGATTAGAAGGGAAAACCGACATTTTCCCATGCATCTTACACACTCAGTTGCCCTATGTGGAGTGGCAGGTCAAAGTACACTGTGAGTGCAGCTCCAGACAGGCTGGTCAACATAAACCATAGCTTCATCATTAGCTCATGTTCACCCTGACCTCCCTGCCTAACTACCCTGGTACCAATTCATAAAGGAATTTCAACTGTTGACTCTTTCAAGTGAGATGATAGGGAGATATGCTGGGGAGACACCAATTCCAGCTTCAAATTCTGCTGACAATCATCATCAAATGAACAGAATGTGGTTAAAAGGCTTAAGGCAAACTTAATAAACAGGCACTGAGGAAATTTGCTGAAATTGTGCAGAAGATGGTTTGATAGGGGTTGGGTGGTTTGGTTTTTTTTTTTTTTTCGGGAAAGAGATGGACTGGCTTGGAAATTTTAATGTCTTAGTTTTCTAGTCTGACTGCACCCAGCTCCAATTTCCAGCCACTGGGTCTTGTTACACCATTGACTACTAAGTTGAAGAGCCTGCTATTAAAGCATTTCTGCCCATCCAAGCACTTACATACTCTCCACATTTATCAAGCCTAATAAAAACAAATCATGTTTTCTTGAATCTTCCATTAGGCCTATTTTTCAGCTTCTTAATCATTCTTATTGCCCTGAGAAAGTTCAGTTCACGAATGTCTCTCCTGAGACACTGTCTCTCGCAGCCAGACTTGACAGCATGTGGGACAGGATCTGGAGTTTGTGATCTGCTCTTTGTGAGCGGTGCCAGGGAAGGCGGAGATGAAGATCTGCCTCAGGACGCACAATCGCCAGGCGGCAGGAAAAAGTGGAAGAAAGTGCAGTAAGGACAGGCTATGGGCACATGTGCCTCCAGCTCCTCAGCAGGTAGAAGCTGGGCTGTTGCTTCCCAGAGTCCAAGTTGGAAGCCCCGGTAGCTCCTGTTGCCCACTTATGCTGCTGTGCAGCTTCCCAGGCTATTGCATGTGATGGCTGGACAAGGAGCAGCCCCCTCCTACACCAGACCTCAGCTCTGCTCTTCCAGACCAGAGGCATTTAGTGGCACCTCCCTTGCAGTCAAAGGGCAGCCTCAAAGCTGGTGCCCTTCTGAGACCACTCTTCCCTGGCAGCTACACAGCTAGAGAACAGGACTGCTCGGTCTTTGCCTGGCACTCCCTTATTTAGGCATCCAAAGATAGGCACTACATTTGTTTTGCTGACCACGGCACAGAACGATGACCTCATGTTTAGCTGTCAATGATGCATTATACGCAGGAAAGAGCCTCTGCCCTAACCCTCCCACAAACATACGTATTGCAAGCCCCATCTACAGGGTATTGCTGGGTGCATAAACTTCATATTTGGCCATATTAAAATGTTATCCTAACTAACTATTCAAATGATTCTGCATCAGCAATGTATCTCCCTATTGACTACATTCTCAGTCTGTGTCATCTCCAAACTTCACAGTAACTACCTCCTTGATCACTGACTAAAAATAAATAGGACCAAGAACCAAATAACAGCAACATTTTAGTGATAATTCTCTGCTTACCATTTGTCAGTTTGAAACCTGCAGATAATTTTGTATAGTTAAATGAAAGGGAAACTAATACAGTACACATTCTAATTCAAGATGACAAATGGGACATACTCAAAGGTTTAACAGAAAAAAAGCACTACCTCTTTTGCTGAATAATTTGTAATCAAAAAAAGGGGGAAAAATTTGGCATAATCCATTTTCCCTTCACCTACATTGATTAGCATTATACTACTCTCCTAAATTTTTAAGTGATTGACTTCTAAGTCAGATGTTTTATTGGGTTTTGTACAGTCCCTTTTAGTTTTTAGATACCTGGGCTATCCAATTCACCTTTCAAATACTGGCACAGCATTTGTTTTTTCAGTCTTGCAGAACTGCAGTGCTCAAAAATTATCAACAGCAACTGTTGATAGAGTTTCTTAGACAGCTCCTTTAGAACTCTTGAATGCAAATTGTTCAGACTTGCTGATTTGAAAACCTTCAATTTTAATTAGTGTGTAGATCTTGTCTTCAATAGCTGTTAATCAACATCTTGGCGTTATTATTAGAACGAGAATGTCTATGATACCAACACTGTGAGATAGTAGCTACTGAATGGTTTAATTGTCCAACAACCTGGCCAATTTTCTGTGTTATGACATTAAATGACTAGCAAATTGCCTCGATAACCCAAACAGATTTCATTAGAATGGCCTCCTAATACACTTCAAAAATTCTCTCTTATAGATGAGATTTCTCCTCGTATCCTTTTGTACTGTAATAAATAGAAGTAGCTGTTCTCTGTAGCCCGGGTCATTTTCACTGACAGACTCTCAGTGAAGCTGATGCTGTTCGGGCACATGAGTAAGCTGAACCAGAAAGTTGGTAAAGCACCAACTTTCCTGTGGCGTGCTCCAGTCCTGAATCCTCAGCTCCATGGTGTGCTCAAGCTTCCAGACCAGGAGGTTCAGGAAAACGATGGAAGTTCAGGAGGAGTTAAGTTATTTTCCACAAGGAAACATGTCGGACAGAATGAGAAGCAGATACCTATCCCCTTCCTCCTTGTATTTGTTTTCCTGTGTAGCTGATAGATGCCAGCAGTGCCAGCACAGACGGATTGTCTGACTGAGAAAAAACTGAAAAACTCTGCAGATTACCCGCCTGGTACAGCCCAAAGGATGAGTAACTTGTAAATGGAGTACTACTACTACGGCCACTCTCTTAAGTGTGCGCGCGCGACTGAGTGCTTAGCATATTTTCTGACTTAATCTGGAACTAAAACAACACCCTTGCAATTGCTGGATTCCAGTGGTATTCCTCCCTTGAATGGCCAATCCCAGCAAACAGGTGACACTAACAATTTGTGAAGCAGCAGCCATTTCAGGATTGATAACTACCAACATCGACAAGCAGGATCCTTCAGCAGTGCAGGGCAGAAACAGAGGCATTTCACTCATGGCACAGGAACGCACACAGGAGAACGTTGCTGTCTCAATCCAAGTGGGAAAGAAGATGAAGCAGGACACACTGGGAACATCTCAGCTATTCTGTGCCTGGTGCACAAAGACTCTCAGAGCACAAGAGCTGTTCAAGTCTCTAGACTTGATTGCAAGAAATACTTTTGTGCCTTTACTAAAATGAACTTTTGCATGATCTTCCAGAAGATGGACAAAAAGACAGAGAAAAGGAAATCCAGTTCTTCTAGTTACACCTTCAGAAAACACTGAGCTATATGAAACCACTAAAATATTTCCCACCTCACTAAAACTACATGGCCCTGCAATACCATATGTTATCACCAAATGCATACGAAGAACAAGGGCTCTTTTAAAAAGTTGTCTTGTAGTACGGCCCAGAAAGTGGAAAATTTTCAGAGATGTGCCAGCCTCCAATTTTGTGTTACAGACGACTGTCAGCTGCAGTGAAGTAAAGTTACATGGGTTTGTGGTGATGAAAATTTTACAGCAGCTCTACATTTTTTCAAGTCTCAAAGGTTTAAATGTAAATATTCATGATCTCCACAGACTATATTTTCCACATCAAATCAATTTTGAATATTTTATCATACAAACCACTAAAATGATTTTGCATGAACTTTCAAAGAATACTTACTCGTTCACAAAAGTGGAAAATTTCAACTGCAAGTGTTAGAACATTGAGAAGATGATGAGCATGAAAAACTAAGTGAGCAGATACTGTTCTGTAACTGCTGTCTCTTAAAATGTAGACAGTTTAGCTGGCCATGAAGAATTTTCTATCTTTTACAAATCCCAGCTTTCTTTGGAAATCCCTACTTACTTGCGCCAGGACATTCCTAGTTCAGCTTCAAAGTATTTCAAGACCACTGTGTTAAGATGAAAGCACCACAGAAATAATTCGCTTGGGATTTAACAGCCACTAAAATGGTTCAACACTGTAGCTATGGCACAATTTACGCACATTAACTGAATTTTCCATCACTTGATGATAAACTAAATCTGAACAGAAGTCTCCTACAATGGCCAAAAAAAAAAAAAAAAAATCATACTTAAAACTATTTGGCTTTTTCATTTTCTCAATTATTCATTCAATAATTGTGACATGAGTTAATTTTGAAAAAAATTAACGTAAACTCTAAGTGTCTGAAAACTAGAAACTGATTGAAATCTCCTTGACTGAATCAATGGCATCAAAGCGTTAAATTAAAACGATGACTAATTCCTGATAAATCAAATCTAATGAATAATATCTGCTTAATATATCACATATAGCAGCAGAAAAATTTAGCGTATCAGTGCTAAGGATACCCTGGCAAAGGAGAATAGCAAGTAAAAAAAAAGTGCATTTATTTCTACTAGATTCATTTATCAACTAATAAAATATTATAGTGATGACTCTACAGTATTGATAAACAGGCTTAGAGACAGTGGGAGCAGTAAGAATAAAATATTTAGATATAGAGCAGAAGAATTTATAGAAGAGTAATATGACTCTTCACTGCTAATCAGGAAAAGCAGGATACATCTACCTGTAAAGTGAAAAATACGTCTTGAAAAAGATGGGACCTCCTCTCCAGGTCCAGCCCAAGATAAGTGCTCGCTCCCGCCTGTGCTGGGGAATGCATGCAGCGGCACACAGAGACGTGCGGAGAGCTTCCCCTTTCCTGCTCCAAGCTGCAAATGTTTAAAGGGGAAACCCTTTTCCAAGAGGCAACCGAGAGCGAGCCTCAAAGCACAGATTCATGGAGAGAAGACAGCCATTTGATTCGAGTGTGCTCCGCTGATGTTTCTCCCCCTCCCCGTACCCAAGTGTTGCTAAGCTATAATGTTATGTGATGGTTCAAAGCTATCTGTAGGCACACTAACCCTTTGTTCCACAGGGCAGCTGAGTTGTTTCTATCGAGAATGAACAAACTGATGCTAGATAGCCTCGATGACTTAAAAAAACATCACTGAGTAAATCTCTCTACAAAACAGTTTTTATCTGTGGCACAGAGAAAGGCAAAAAGCAAAACCTAATCAGGCTGCAGTTCTTGTGTTGGTGCGGATGCTCCCATCAACTGCAAATGGAAGCTTTAGCCGTAAACTTAAAATAGTCAGACCAACAAGTCCTCAGCATCACTTCCAGAGTATCTTCTGTGAAAACATCTTACCACCGCGCACGTGTCCGATAAATGAGCAATATGTATGTGCACGCACTCCAGAGACAACACCCACCTTGTACAGCCAGGGACACCTTTCCTTTCAGTGATGTCCTGCTGTACGCATCAGCTACTGTAATCGGTACCAAAAAAATGTGAAAAGATGCTTCGTGAAAATTAAAATCCTTTAAACATAAAGGAAGCTATCTGTTTAACACCATAAGCACTAAACTGGCCATCTGATACTACAAATGCATCTTAAAGTATTAAAAATAAGATGTCATTTAGAATAGTGGTATGTGATGTGAATAACTCCCAAAACTATGTAAACTTCTTAGACTTAAAGAAAGAGACAAACAGTTGTTATACGCTTCTTCCCTTATACAGTTAAATGCAAATTCTCCTTTACAGTCATATTCCTGATATCTCCCTGCATACACAGCTGATACGCCACCTACTGCAAACCCGAGCTGACAGTCGGAGCAATGCTAGCAGCATTTCCATTCCAACATCGTGCCGGAGCTGAATAAAGGTGCTTTTTAAAACAAAAAAATCTCTTTGCAAGCTGACAAGAACAAAGCAAGATAGCTGGCTTTTTGTCCTAGCTTCAATAATGGAGAGAAAAATAAACAGACGAGAAAAGGAATGCGAAGAAAAACACAGCAACTCTGAAGGCTCTGAGCAAGACAAGGAATATAAAACGTCTCTGATTACTCTGAATGTTGGCGGCTATCTGTATATCACACAAAAACAGACACTAACCAAATATCCAGACTCTTTTCTTGAAGGGATCATAAACGGAAAAATAATGTGCCCGTTCGATGCAGACGGTCATTACTTCATCGACAGAGATGGACTCCTTTTCAGACACATTCTCAACTTCCTACGAAATGGAGAACTTCTTCTACCAGAAGGGTTTCGAGAAAATCAACTTCTGGCACAAGAAGCAGATTTTTTCCAGCTTAAGGTACTCTCAGATGCAGTGAAATCAAGGTGGGAGAAGGAACAGCTAGCATCTCGAGAGACTACTTTCCTGGAAATAACTGACAGCCACGATCGTTCACAAGGACTTAGAATCTTTTGTAATGCTCCTGATTTCATTGCAAAAATAAAATCCAGAATTGTACTGGTGTCCAAAAGCAGGCTGGATGGATTTCCGGAGGAGTTTTCGGTATCTTCAAATATTATTCAATTCAAGTACTTCATAAAGTCTGAAAATGGTACACGACTGGTACTGAAGGAGGACAATACCTTTGTCTGCACCCTGGAAACTCTTAAGTTTGAGGCTATAATGATGGCTTTGAAATGTGGATTTAGACTGCTGACCAGTCTGGATTGCTCGAAAGGGTCAATTGTTCACAGTGATGCACTTCATTTTATCAAGTAATCACAAAAGGCAAAGGAAACGAGCATGCAGCCAGAAAAGCTCCTTGACCTGCAGCCTCCCGGCATCACAAATAATGTATCGAACTAACCTCGTACCACAGAGCTCGGCTGCTAATCAATTGATGTGAGCTAATGGTATGTAAATCTCATAATGACATCCATCTCTGACTTACTTAAGCTGAATGAAAATTTTATGCCTGAATTTAATAAAAATTATCTGCTAAACATTGTAAACACAGGTCGAATGCTTTATGCTCTTTGTAATATATGTTTTCTCCATGCTGTCTTTCAACCAGAGAGTCTAGCTGAATTTTTGTGTACTTGTATGACTAATGTGCATACCCCTAACTGCCCTGCTGGACAGCAGGGAGACTATTTTCATATAATAAGCAGGCTTAAAAATATGTTTTGCTTTTAACAAATTCAGAATGGATTTTAACTGGAATAAATGATTTTGAATGTTCAGTAGTGTTTATGCTACTCTCTATTGTACCGAATTTGCAAAAAAAAAAAAAAAACCAAAACAGGATTGCAAGAGGGTTTGAAATGAATCAACTTGATTTTAAAGTTAAATGATTTCTAAACTCACTTAAAACCAAATTTACAGCTGTGTTACTACATTAATAACAATTGCCAAAAACATGTAAACCAACAAAATAATGTTGGGGGGGAATTGGTTCTATTACGGGAAATGAGTTCAATCTGCACAGAATGTTAAATTTTCTAATTATATATACATATCAAATGGCTAATAAAAATATTTGACATAAAGTTTCGTGTAACAGGTTTCCAGTAATGACATCCTACAATGCTAAAGTCACTGTTCCCTACCAATCATTTGTGCTCGTAAGGACAAGCAATTAACACAGCCCTTGCTTTGCACAACGGCTTACTAAAAGCAACTAGTACTATTGGTTTTGAATAGACCACCTGCTGGCATTTAAAATGCATCACTAAGTAATACAACAAATACCTTCTTTCTCCTCATCTCCACTATTTATCAAATCTTTTAATTTGTACTTTAAACAAAGTTTTAACAGGTTCTATGGAACAACTGTAACTAATTTAACCACAAGCATTACAAACCAGTCACTCTGCAAAAGCAGACTGAAAAATCATCACAAAAGGCAAAAAGAAGCTGCACTAACTCTAAGTTTTGTGCATCATTGAACCCAACCATCATTCACAGCTCAAACGAACCCAAAATTCAAGTCAAATGCTATTAAAGAATGAAAAAACAACCAGGCAGTTTCTCAACTTTCCCAAAACATCAATCTTGTACAGAAAAAAAATAATACTAAGAATGTCAACAAAATACAATACAATCCATACTAGAAGTGACAACTGAGGAAAATAGCTAACACAAGACAGGCTGAGAACAGCCTTCTATCAGATTTTAGAGGGAACAAATCCATCCTTAGTAGTACTGGGATGTACTTTTCAGGCATACAAGCTGAAGAACTGTTCATGTATCCCACAACTTCTCTGAGTTTGTCCAAATACATTAGCTATCTACAAACAAAAGATATATAGTAAAATACAATTCTTTACACACTTCCTTTACACTCCTAGGCCATCCCAGTTAGAACTCCATCACTGTGTGTCATCCTCCCTCCTTCCCTCCCCCCCAACTTCCCCCCAGTTATTTTCAAATACCTTCAAAAAAAACCTCATTAACCACAAATCTTTTACATACAAGAACCTCTAGCACTTCTGTGAAAAGTAAATTTGAAAGTTCGCCTAAAAGAAATCCAAAATCCTGCTGATTTTCTAGGACAAGGACTAGAAACACCATCACACAGAACAATGACATGAAAAACCCTTTGTGGACACAATTCTCTACATGAGCAAGAGAAAGTGACGAGACAATCTAGAAAAGCTCCATAACTAACCTACGAGTTTTAAAGAAGCGTGTTCTGAGTGCTGTCAAATATACAGCCTGCATAAGCACAAAGTCTGGAGGAGGCTGTTGCTCCTAGGATGTCAAATCATCCATTTTCACTTAAACGCTTTTGGTTATAACCTTCACATGTAATGGAACTTTGATTGATATTTAAAGTGTCACTGCAGTTGAAAAGAAAAATAGCAAAAATCAATTTTGATTTCAAACAATTAATATATGGTAATTAAAATCTATTGTGGTTGCTTGCCTTTCAGTTGGGCTCTTAGGATGCCAAACATCAAGGAATCGTTAGCACTTCAGAAAGCAGTACCAGTTTTTCATCGTAGCATGACTTCCCTCATGAAAAACCAGCAGAGAATTTGATGGCTCTGCATTTATTGTAGAAAATACTTTTGGAATACAAGCTATTCACAAGCTGGTAATCACAGGTAAAATTCAAACCATCTGAAATATCTTCTAAGAATATTCTATAGCTGTTCTTAAAAGATTTACTGGAAAGCTTTTACTTGCCAGACATTTGGTTCAGAGTACCTACTTCCCTCTTAACCTATGAAAAAGAAAGAGCACTTGAAACTCTTTTTTTTTTTTTTTAAGTGAAAAATGTACATCTCTAATCACTAGTAAAAATAAATTCCTGTGTTGTTGTTTGGTTGGTTGGGTTTTTTCTAAATTTAAAGCTCAATGATTCATTATGTTACACACTTTTCACTGCATATTTTTTTTTACTTCTGTGTAAATAATACTGACATCTATGGCATACGTGTAAAGTCATCTGGTGTAACACTAACTTCAATCTTGTCTTCTTTTCCCATTTTCATGAGCACTCATGCATTTCTACAAGTGTCAGGGTTTGAAATTTTTACATGCCATCTCTCATCGAAGGCACCTCCCTCAGCTACTTGATTCACACAGCAGAAACAGAAGGAAGATGAGGGTAAGAAATTCATTCTCTTCCCCGTTCACGTTGAACGGATCCACAATTATGTTGAATCACACCATACCAACTACAATCAGACACTTCAAACTAGTTATAAACTTAAATAATTTTTCAAACCAGGGTGGGGAGGTGTCTTGCTTTGGTATATGAACAAAATGACCACATAAAACCTTTATACTGTGAATAATGTTTCCTTTTTACTCCATAAATATACTAAAAATAACATAAGTATATTTTGCGTATGTTCATTCACTCAGGTGGATACTTGTGTTCCACTTCACTTTTTTTTTTAAATTCTGGTGTGCCAGAAAAGGTAGCCAGTCATACATCAGTTACCTTTTCTGTCTTTTCTTTAAGATTGGAAATTTCGTATTTAATACTACTATGAAAATGAGAAAGCTGCAAAATCAAGTGCTTAAGTCAGAAATACTAACAGTTGTTCTAACATTACTTAGAATATGATGTGCATGCAAAGTA
Source organism: Dromas ardeola (assembly GCA_013398915.1). Classification (NCBI taxonomy): domain Eukaryota; kingdom Metazoa; phylum Chordata; class Aves; order Charadriiformes; family Dromadidae; genus Dromas; species Dromas ardeola. The sequence goes on from VYZM01018302.1 coordinate 370,991, forward strand.
TTGCTATTCATTTTTCACCCATCATGACTTGGATCACAATGACCATATCAGAACAGTCCTACAAGTATCTACAAGGAATGAACGACAACTTCCATAATTTCTCTGATGACCTTCAATTGCTCAGGTAGGAGTAATGATGAACTTCCTCCCCCTTCCCCAAGGAGGCACGTAACCTACTCCCAGGCTCGGTCAGCTCCACCTGCCTCCCTGCCCATTTTCTTGGGCAAGAAAAGGGGCCATCAAGCAGAAAGGACAGAGGGCGTTGAAGGCAGGACTGACCCCCATACACTACAAAAAGAATATCCTTGCCCCTGTGAATTCCTTGAACGACTGCTCATGAAAAAAATATGTACAGCTGCCAAATTGATCAAAATACCCACACTTGGACGCCCATCTTTTCCATCGGTGGAGGAGAAGCCAAGGGCTCTTTTATCACACTTGGCAGTACACTGGCATAGGTACCAACTACCTAGTTTATTTCTACATGTTTTGTCCTTACAAAACCTAAAAGTGGCTGCACTACGTCAGCTAAGGTCTGTTTAGCCCAGTGTCCCCTGGTGACTGTGAACTGTTTCCATCCCCTGATCCTTCACATCTCTGGGCAGAATTCCCATTTCTGATCCTTTGACTCTCACATCCTTCCCCTTATCTTGTTCCTCTCACCATCATGCAACTACTTTTCATTTTTCTTTCCCCATACCCCTCCCTCCTTTTTGCCAGGCGGGTTGTAGGGCTTTGTTAGGGATGCCTAGGAAAGAATATAAACCCAGAAAAAACATATACGATGCTTCCGTGAAGTACTTCCTCAGTCTCCAGTCACTTACTGCCCGATGACTTCTATAACCAGATGTGGTTTCTGGAGGTAGCCTTGATGCTGTGAAATACACAGGCTGCACAACAAGGTCAAATTACAGCTCCAACTCTGCACCTTCAGTACCTGCTCACCCCCTGACCAGTGTTTCACAGCATCATAATTGCACTATTGACATTTTCCAACACTCGTGTCTTATTTTTAATTGTCTTTTTGCATTTGTACCTATTAAAACTGTGTAAGTGACAACTGGTCACTCCTTTTCTACAGTAGGTGACATTTCTCTAGATCCTAAAGGGGAGAAAACCCTACATCATCATTTGCAGCAATCAGTGGCATTGTTATTTTCACCTCTTAATTAAAAGCATTACAAGGTTTCCATTCAAGATGAGAACAGCTTAAGAAAATGATCTTCCTCCTCCTCTCCCCATTAGTATACAAGCAGAATAAAAGCAGACAACAAATTTTCCAATTTAATAATGGCTGTGCCTCATCCATGAATTTATTTGGGTAGAAGGGTCATGTTGCCCTAATTCTGTTGACTGGTGAATCAGGATTGGGCATGAAGGGGGCGAGTTAACTTAGGTCTATGACAAAATATTATTTTCTTAGGCTAGAATTATTTCATCTTTGCTAAATAACTATTGCCTAACCCTAACTTTGTCTCCTGTCCTGCAACACAGCGTAGAAATTCTTAAATTGACAGGAAAGTGACTACTAGTTAAAAACCTGAAGGTATTTTCACATGATGAGACAGGCTTGCATAATTTACTAGGTTGAAACAAAAGCAACCGATAAGGCACGAGAAATTTAAGATCAGAAAATTAGCATTATGGGTTTTAATTATGTTTGAAAAAGACATTCTGTAAGTCCTATCTGCTGGTATATCACAGAGAACACTGTCTCAAAATAATGCCTTTATAATTCATCATCATTTGTGATAAAAAACCAGAAAGCAAGAAGTGCGGCAAGGACCGGGAAAGGTAGGAGAGAGATGTATGATGACACCTGAGGAACAGCGATGAGCAAGCACTTGGAAAAAGAAAGCGCATTTGCCTTTCTTTCTGAAAGAAATTGCATAATATCCTGTAGAACTAGACGGTTCATATCTTTTCCTAAAAATGCGTGCAGTAGGAGTACCACACACAGCTAATGCAACAGTCTCACAAAAAGCTGTTTCTATCTGCGCTGGTAACAGTTTAACATCATTGCCATTATCATTTAACACCACGTTTGTTCATTTTAAGCCTCAGAAAAGAATACTGCTCTGCCACTTCAGAAACAAAACTGTTCACAAAGCTGGTACAATAATTATAGCTGTAAACAGCAGCTATTCATTTAAAACACTATTAGGACACGATGACATGCAAGTTCAACATGTTAAGGTTTCAAAACCAAGTAGTCAGAAGATGACTGTTACAAATTGAGCCATTCTGAAGGCCTGTAACCTTCTCCTGATAATGCTAAAAGCGACTACAGTATCGCCTTGTTTAGTGGTGGTGTGACTTTGGGGGACATAACCTTGGTTTACAGAGAGCTCATGAAACCTACCGTCTTTCTGGACATTAAAGGGGGATTCCACTAGTTCCAACCCAGGCATTATTTCAGTTACCTGAAAAACTAGATCTCTACACTGTTCCAGGATACATCTTTTTTTTTTTCCTTCGACACCACCCCACTCCAAGCTTTCAACAGTAGCTTGGTTCCAGGAATGGAAAGCCTGGCCAAAAGAAGGTGGCAAGTTTTCTTGCTCACATCTCCTGAAGGGAGATTCGGTGTCCTGTGTATGGGGGTGTCCACCAGCCACAGGAGCACACCAAGGAGATGAGAATTCAGATTTAAAAGCCCAAGGCTGCTCGCTAGGGAAATGCCCCAGGAAAATGAGGATCTTCTGGATGAGGGCTTGCTAGAGCTGTGAGCATGATGGTCAGGAGTCTTGAAGTGCTGGACTCCCCCAGCAGTGAGGATGGGGAGGGAGCAGCATCTCCTAAGTACTAGGAGATGAAGAGAAGGGCTGAGGGACTCCCTGTCAGTGACAAACACCTGAGAACCTTGGGTTTATGGAGAAGGCAGATGCCCACACAGTGCAACATTAAGGTTGTACAACACAAGTAATGTCTAATTATCCTGAAATTACTAAATAAATAAAAAAAGTTAAACAAATAAAAAATATTTGGCTTTTCATATGTCAAGTTTCAGAAAGGCAATTTTCTTTTTTGCAGCAGCAGTCAGTGGAATTCACTTTTTCTAAAATTTGTTAACAGAAAACCTTGAGCTACAAATCTACTGCTGCAGCTCCACAGAAAGCTGCCTGTTATCTCAAAGGAGGTTCTTGATTTTGTACCATAGTGAATAGATGAAGAAAAAAAAGAACAGGTCAGAGGTGGGTACAGACTCTCTATTAGGAAGAAAAAATTAAGCAAACAAACTAGCAATGAACAGGCTCAGCATCAAAAAACATAAACAGAACAAGCAACTGTAACACCAAACGCAGTCATTTATTGCCTATCTACTACTTAAATAAAGCCTTTGGCAAGTATTAGGGATAAGGCAGTGCATTTTCTCAATGCTGAAACTGGTAATCTAAGAGGAGACAAATTAAAGGACCTACAGGCCAGGCTGACAAGAATCAGCTAAATAGAGAAAAAGGTACTCTCAGGTTCGGAAGCTTATCAATAGTAACTTTATCTAAGGCCTTGCAGCATTGCCAGGTCTTGTGATATTTCCAGCACATTTTCTAAAATGAACAGCAAATAACGTTCTTTCCCAACAGGGCAGAAATGTAACACGTAGGCTATTTTATGTCTTCTCATATTGCGATAAAAGTCCACCTCTCTAAGACTTTTCTGCCATGCACAGATGATGATTTTAGGGTTTGCCCACAAAGTGCAGTGCAGAAATCCCTGAGACAACCTGCATGAGTAAGACAATATGCCATAGCACAGCTACACGCTGTTCCTGCTCCTGTATCACCACAGCTGTTGGCAAGATGCTGGGGCTGGAAAAGCCTTATAGCTCAGGAAGAGCACCAAATGAGCTCTGCTGGACTGTTTCCAGACGCAAGCATACAGAAAGCTCGAGTCCTACTGTGCTGCAGCCTCCAGTGCTTTTGCAGCTGCAGTTAGCAAAGGCAGAGGTAACACACAACCTTAGAAGAGCTGCTCTTGCCTTTGTCTTCATTGCCTTCCCCCTCAAAAGTTACTTCCACAGTTAAAAAGAAGAAACTTGAACTATCCCTGATGCAAGCTGTGTAACAACAGTACGGAACTGGGGAAAAAAAATAGGGGGGGGGTGGCGCGGAAAACACCAGAGCCTGAGAGGAACAGTACTAGATCAGGCTAAAGGTCTGCTTTGCTCGGCATCATGACTCCAGCAAAGTGGCCACAAGTGGATATCCATGAAGAAGCCAAAGGGCAGAGCAGACATGTATGATTCTCCTACTGGGTATGCATCCCAGTGTCCACCATTTTTTTGTGGCATGAGGTCTCTTAAATCAGATATCCTCTCAATCTTTGTACCCTTTGGTGGATTTTCTTTCATGTACCCCTCTGGTCTCCTCCAAGGTCATGTAAGCCTTTAGCAAATACCATCTTCACATCCACAGCTTCTGGCAAGGAATTCAGCAGCTCAATTACATTCTGAGTGCAGAACCACCTCTTTCTATTTACTTTGAAACTGCCTCCTGCTAGCTTTACATCTGCTACACGCCAGTCCTGCACTGGCCAAGGCAGCAAGCATTTGATCTCCCTCTGCCCCTTTGATCCACCATTCAAGGCTCTAATTTGCAATACTGCAAAGGTCTGAACCCACCAAACGTGATTGTGCTGGTAGGTGGGTGAACTGCAATAGTGAGCAAAATGCCTCACAGAAGACAAACACAATTTGTGGAGTCACGATCTGCCATGCCAGGCACGGCTGAAATTCCTGGGATTTCTCGAGAGTCAGAAGGGAAGACCGAGAACGCTGATACAAGCCAAAAGCACGCTTCCCCGTAGCGCAGTGCTTCAACAAGCTGGATGTGGGCATTGCTGAAGGACAGAACAAGCTCGTGGGATTAACTCCCGCTGTTTTATATTGGGTTCTGTTCTTAGGATAGAGACTGCATGACAAAAAATACATCAGTGCTGCTCAGGCAAATATAAACATTAGAATATTCATAAAGTATACTAAAATAAATAGCCAGGCCCCAAGGACACTAAGGCCAATTATGCAAATTCTTAAAGAATTTAACTCCAGTTAATGTTGATCTACATTAAATCCATGTCCTTTTTGCTGTTCTACCAATGCACTTTCCCTGATCCTCCACAATATTTATTATAACCAGTATGACAGACTTTGACTACGTATACCTTAAAGTACGAATTATTGCTTCTTTGTGTTTTAACAACTATAAATGGAGTCTCATTAATGACTATGGCTCCTGGAAAACTGCTGGGAAGCTTGTACTCTAAGTTTTGTTGCATTTATCTGCCAACAAATCCAGTTATATTTTCAAGACATAAAATGTTTCTGTGGCTTGAAAATGGCAGACTCCATAACCAAGTTACCTTCAGCACTGAACTAGTATTTAAATTAAGAATTACTGTTTTATTCCTCCTAATGATAATTTTTCAGTTAGAATTCCACTTTTGAAGTATAACTAATATACGCTAATCACTCTAAAGTGGATGAAATCGCATGTGCATTCAGCAGCTTTACACCGTTGTGTCGTAATGCAAGAACTGTGCCTTTAATAAAAAATTGCTGATTTTACTGCAGCGTTTATCAAAGTGCTTGCACTGAATTTCAAATATCCCAACACATGTATAATCAACACCTGATTATTTTTTTATTGCAACATCAAAAAATGAAGCGTTATCTACAGACAATTCAAATGTTGTCTATTTGCGTCTGCAGTCAAACACGTACATTCATAATTGTCAAAATTTTAATACTAGGTTCACGCTATATTGTCTGCAGCAGCTCAGATAATTTATTCCTTTTACCTAAAGTAAAATCAGAAATGGTCCCAATGGTGCCACTCCCTTCACTAGAACGCATTTGTATTACTCACTGGCAGGCTGAGGGAAAAGAGATGACTAACACCCTGTCCTAAAGCATGCTAAGTAAGTACTGAAGGCTGCTATTTGCTATAAACTTTAAGACTTTCAGAGATGGAATTTGGATGTAACAGGAGTTCAACTGACTTGAAGTAGGTTCAGGAATTTCAAGTGGTAGGTTGTGCATTAACACTCCC
>VYZM01018302.1:377152-398839 GCA_013398915.1 Dromas ardeola
TCCCCAAAGCAATACTCTGCTTTCAAAACTACATTCTCAAAGCTTAGGCAACATTATTATCAATTGCTGCCCATGCAACTTTCATTTAATGCACTTCCACAAGGACAGTACCTAATTACACTTGCTCTTACACGAGAATGCATTTCTTTACCTTATCATTCTCAACAGACTACACAGCCTCATGGCAGCAGCTTCTGGGTATTTTTCTTTGGGAGAGGGGGGACAAGTGACACTTTAACTGGCAGAAATACTTGGTTTTCTCAGCTTCTGTAACTACAACAGCACTTCCAGGTAGGTGCAAGCAAAGCCATAAGGCAAACAGGAGCTACATACAAATAGCTGGGTTTAAAATCACTTGCTCAGCACCATATAGGAACAAGAAGAGACAATTCTTATTTCTGTTTTCCTTTAGCTGAGTGTGTAGTTTGCTACACCCTTTTCACATTTAGCAGAAACCAGCCTTCAGGCACTAAACAACATTGGTTAAATCCCTAAATGCTGTTTATCACATGAACTAATCAAATAGGATTTTTATATGGAAAAAGTAATCTAAAATTATCAAACTGCATATGCAAAGGGAGCTCAAATTTAGTTTAGATAACCTTGTTTCAGGCATGCTTCAATTCCTGAATATTTTGACTGTAGCCATTCTGGATATTATGAACACTAAAAGTTTACACAGTCTCAAAAACCACCAGGGATACTTCATAGAAGGAAAATCCACACGGGCCTGTTAAATAAAACACCATCACACCTGGGTCTGGATCTCTCTGAGCTGCGAATCGTTAAAGGCTGGAAGAAGTATTTTGGGGAGGTACCACTATGCTTCTGTGTTGTTCTTAGACTCTTCTTAAGGCATCTACAATTGGCCACCACTGAAGACAGGATACCAGCAAGATGATCTTTGGTCTGACCCAGTACCGCTTGTCTCCCTCCAAATGGTATCCAGCAGAGTGGCAACACCAGTAACACCTTGCCTTTTGGGAAGCGATTTACAACTGGCCCGACAATAAATGTGATTAAAAATGTCATATATAATCCTAACAATTTAGGACATAGGAAATTCTAAAGATTGACAGTACCCTCCCAATGTAAAAATGTCAGGGAGCTTTTTAAAGTTATAAGTCAAAGGATTTCTGAATGTTGTCTCATTCATTTTCTTTATTAACTTTCTAACTTACGTATTTCTATTACAGTAATACCTAAAAGCAGTCATTATGGTCTTGTTATGCTAGAATGCCACATAAATACATAAAAGACATCATATTTGCCTCAAAAGTACTTATTGTAGGCCAAGATAAAGTAGATCAACAGCAAAATGGAGCACTCAATAACCTGAATTACTTGAGAGGTAGTTTGGAAAACGCCATCTGAGTTCCACGATGGTTTTGAGAAAAAAGTGAATAAGCAAATAAGCGCAACTGATGGATGAGAGTCCTCCTTCAAATGTCCCTGTGTAACTAACTACCATCACTCAGAAAATGAATCCATAACCAGCTTGATTCCATCAAATGGGTTTAGCACTCATCTTGTCAATGTATTTAAGCAGCTCACAGAACACACTAACTCATTCTTCTGACTAAAGCAAAAATCCAAACAACTAAACACGTGGCCATCTTACACAATATTCGCAGAACAAGGAGGAGACGCCAAGAGTGAAGAGCAGATAATTCAATCATTCCAACACAAACCAAAACAGAACAAAAAAACCAAAAGCCAAGCAAAACCAAGGGTGCATCCCTACAACTAAAGAACATCAGAGAAATGCAATGTAAGTATCAAAACTCTGATTCATTTTAGCAGTTAAAGTCTCAAGATCTGCTTTACATATGACATCCCACTGCAGTAAGTCTCAGTTTTCAAGTGGTATAAAATACTAATTTCTAGAAAGTAGCCCTTCATAACCTTAAAGCTGCACCACAATTAACATACAATCAGAGTGAACAGGTTTTAACAACTAAGAAAAATTGCAAGCTATAAAACACGCCTTGAATTCAGTACAAGTCTACAGACTATAACATTTCTAAGATTTTGACATGCTTAAGCCAGTGTAATAAAAAGCATCTCAATATTACAAAGAATTCCCTCCTATAAAAAACAAAACCCAAACCCCACTCCTGCCTAGACACAAAGTAAACACTTTTGACAACATTTGAGGCTGAAATGCAATTCAAATAAAAGTCAAATGTTAGCAAAACCAGACATCTTCATGTTAAAGTGTCCAAAAAATTGCTTTCAAGAACACATTTTGAAAACTCACTAGCATTAGTCTTATATTTAGGAATTGCTTTTTAAGAAAGGCAGGGGCATGAGACTCTTTCCAGTCCAGCTACTATCTCTGCCATTACCACTTCAGAGTGCCACCTCAGTGCTGGTACTGTTTAATCTGTGTGCATCAGAGGTAATCCCTCTACTAACAAGACTGAGATCTGTCTATATATTTTGTATTAGCTGTGTCTAGTTTCCCAGGTTCACGGGCTCTTGCTAACATTGGCGTTTATTTGCGCTAGTACGTTAATGATATTTTTGAAACATCTCTTTCATAAAAGCAGAAAAAGGGGATTTTTATTAGACACTACTTGACACTGTAGGATTCTCGTGCTGTCGTGTACCCATCCAGAATTTCGGCAACGTAAGCCCAAAGGCTTTAACAGAAGAGAAGGGAGCAGGGTAGGAACACACAGCTTCAAGAGAGCTCTGCTCCAGCTGCTGGGGAATTGCACTCGCGCACATCTATGTTAGAATATGGTTTTCTGGAATCGTCTTCTTCAATGACTGTAAAGGAAGCCTGCACAGACTAGCTCTGACCTGAAATTAAAATCTTTAGGATATCAGGTAGCCTTAGGAATCTGTCTAAGTATGTTGCCTATTTCATAAAAAAATACTAATTGAAGGGCAATACTTCTATTTAGTACTCTGAAGTGTGTAAAAAACACCAACACTGACTATAGCAATTTCAATTTGAGAAGCTCCCTTAGAATTTTGAACTGTACTCAAGACATCATTAGACTGACTAATATGTAACTGGTAGTTAATATCAGTGAACTAAGCATTTTTGACTCTTTCCAAAGAATTTATAAATCTTTCAGCAGAAAGATTTTTTTCATTAGAAAAACCGAAGAAAGTACAATACTAGAACACTAATTTTCTGAGTGCTTAGTCGATGCAATTAAAATCCAATAACAAAAGATGTGGAAATTTGCTACAAACTTTCCAATCAAGAAGAATTCAAACTAAAAGATACAGACAATGAACCTAAAAAAATGAGCTGAGAAATAAAAAAAAATTATCTAAAATAACATTCAAAAGAACATTACATTTCTAAAGCGCGCTCTCATCATTTTCCCCCCTTCATTTAAATAAAAAATACTAATAATTTAAGCTTTTTGTTACAGCAATCAGTTTACAACGTCATTTTTCATTTTTATGATACTCCACCCTAGAAATATAACAAAAATACCCTTTCTTTTTTTAATCTATTAATTTATTGAAAAGTAAAACAGAAAAGGTGCGGTCATAAGCAATTTTTTAAGTGTTTCAAATAAAGTGTCCACACTCACCAGCGCTGCTGCTTTCAGATTTTTCTTCTGGTTGGCTTTCTGGAAAAAAAGACAAATGAACAAAGAAGAAACGTGATGTTTCTGTGTTGATTATTTGAAATACATCTAAAAAGTGGGTTGCAAAGCAACAAATGATAAATTATGACAAAATCACAATCGCTGGGTTTGATTAATGTTTATAAATTTACTTTCTGAAGAATAATTTGCCACAGGAAGCAACAAAAAAAAAAAACTCCTTTAGTGCCCAAACTCACAACTTAAATGAGAGAACTCCATTAAATCTCTGATTGAGCTCTGCAGGAATGAAGTTACACATTTATACAAAATCAGTAGTAGCATTATACTTCAGCAATTAATGGTATCCATGTATCTCACTGGTCACTCTAAACAAATGAATATTATTTTTGTGTATTCGAAAAAAGATCAAGGTCCTGCAGAAGAATGCTCTTAATTGGCATTAGGTAAATTTTTGAACTTGATCAACCTCTTCTCTACCCTTTCTGCAGATCACGCAAGGATTTATTTCTTCAAACTTTTCCCTTTCTGACCATTGGCCCTCAAATGGTACTATAGCGCAACTTGTCACGTACAAAAAATACGCATAATCAGAAACATCTCCTGTTCCACAGAGCAGAGAATCAAAGTATGTACGAAGGAAAAACCTAGACACAAGTGTTGAAAAGCAACTTGCCAAAAAATTATCACTCGGGTGAATGACAGAGTGAGGTTCAGAAACAGCTTTCTGCACGAAATTACAACCCAGCATTTGAAGAGATGGCAGCCAGCGGATGTATTTTGGTAAACTGAGTTCTAACACTTACCAAGTCCTACGAAATTAAACCTCTACATAAAAGTCAACCTGAAATTTGACTGCTCCTCCTATATTTCTCCTTTTTATGCATCTTCTAAGGTAGAGAATAACATGAACACTTTCACTTATCTGAAATACAGTTAAAAATGGTAAAATAGACTTGTCCTTAGCTTTCAACTCAGAGATGTCACAGCTATCATTACAGACTATTTACTTAAAGGGGAGAGTGAATTACTGCTCTAACTCGGAGAATAATTTTTGAGTTCAGTTAGTTTGATCATTTCTGCCTTTTACAGGCTGGGTATTAAGAGAACTGAAAACATGAAATATTTTACAAAACCTTTTTCTTGCCACTGATTCCTGCTGGCTTTCATAGCTGATGGCCCTGTTTACTCACTGAGATGGCTGACAGCCTGAAGACTAATGCAAATGGAAAAAGCAGTATCTTGCAGATCCTTCTTTCTTTACCGGTGGCTGTCATTAGTCTTAGCAGCTGCAGGCATGTACTTTCTCACTGAGAAAACATCATTATATGGCCTCTTCCCACCCATGAGCATTCATAAAGCAAGTTAAGAACCCTGCCAAATTTCAGATATACATGGAGGATAGCCTGTTTGCAGAAAAGCATGTATTTTTCTCATTGACTTTTTTTTGTGTGTATTTAGCACATTTACAGCATAATGTTATTACCCAACCAATACTCCAACTCAGTCATAACTTAATTAGGGAAACATTCAGTACACACACAAGAAGCAAAGAGGACATAATGAAGAACATGCAAAGTACTAAGATATCAACCCCTGCCTGGACAGAGATGTAAGAAGCAGCTGATTTAAAGCTATTTCTTTTTAACTCTGTTTCAATGAAAAGACTAGCTACCTAGCCAAAACTACTGCATAAGACATCACACTTAAAAATTGTAATGGCATCTCTGATTCTAATAACAATAAACGTGTATCATTTCTACAGGGGGAGCGTGTAAGTTTGCTTGTAGCAATAGAATCTGCACTCAACAGCAGAGACAAAAAAAAAACCAGACAAAATTCAAGCCTTGCAAAAAAAGTGTGGTTTTTTTCCTCACCATTAGACAATTTCTTCCTGTTATTATTAGGTCACAAATATCTGCTTCAAAAATCTTCTCAGTACTAGTATCGTGAGGGTGGTAAAGGAAGTTGTACTATGTCTACTCAATATATTTTATCAACGCAGACTACAGCTGCTCAGCCTCCTCCACAACATGCAAGGTTCACAGATAAATATCAACACGTTGGGGCTGTTTGGTTGGTTTTGGGGCTTTTTGTTGGTGGGGGTTTTTTTTGGGGGGGGGTGGTTAGGGAAGGGGTTAGGTTGTTTTGGTTTTTTTTACACATACATCAGTGAGACTGAAAAAAACCAAAAAGTAGGCAGAAAGCCAGTTCTATTCCCATCACACTGAGCCCATTCTAAGATCCCATATATTTTGTGCATTATATCCTCAATTGTTTAAATTTGTCCAGGAATTAACAGTCTATAGTTTCAATAACAAAAGCGAAAAGAAAATTAGCTTACCCCTGCTAGCCAGCTGAACCCATTTTACATAATTTGTTAATCCTCACAACACTCATGTGAAGTAAGTAAGTAAATATAATTTTCATTTTTTAGAGATGGAGAAGATGATGTAAACAGTCCCAGTTGTTTTCTAAATGACCTGTATGTCACAATAATACATACGAAATCTCGACCCATCAAAATGCTGTGTGTAATTAGACTAGCTTGAGTCACATATTCTGCTTTTCTGATCATGGGTTGTATCTTCTTTATGATCCTCACAAATGTTTGGAAATTTGCATAAATGCCAGAGATCTGAAAAGCTGCTGCTGCTTCTATTTCTTTTGATCCTGAGGCTGCTGATAGGTTTTCCTCTTCTGCTAACAGCAGTCCATAAAAGAATAAAGTACATAAAGGAACAAAGAAGCATTAAGTAAGACCCCAAAGCATTTTGTAGACTGGAATGCGTGGTTAAGTGACAGCCTGAACAAACAGAGACAATTGGAAAGTACTGTTAAAGTAGACAGGTATACATCAAAACTCCTCAGCACGAAGAGCTAAGACAGCAGAACGATCAGGGAGGGTGTTTATTTCCTAAATGAGAGTTTGGTGAAAAATTTTAGAAGTCAAACATTCATCTAATGAGATCAGAAGTACTATCAGAAGGCATCAAGATTCTGAGTGCTACGTATTTTACTGGAAATAATTAAACATAATTATAGGAGTAACTGCTTTATTGAAAGAAGTAAACATCTTTCCAGGAATTACGTTAGTGTTTCTTCCCTTCACATTGCTTTAAATGGCTGGGTATGTCTGATATTTCAAAATACAAATATACAAAATACAGAATACAAACCTCTGACTATTAGTTTTCACTGGAATACAATCACGTATTGTAAGTTATACGGTAGGCGTGATTCATGTACAAACTCAGAAAAGGTCTTTTCACATATGAGCTGTATAAAGGAAAAAAAAACAACCCAAACATGGGGAGAATATTCAAGGGGTGTGGGAATAAAGGAGCTGTTCTAAGATACACAGGCAGAGTTATGTGTATTATTCAACAGGAATACAAAAAAAATTAAATTTCATTGAGATTCTGAAGTAAGAGAAGACTCGGAAAACTGGAGAAGAACGCAATGTTAAGAGGCAGCAATCCTCTGTGAAGCATGAAACAGTGAAACAATTCATGCATGAATGCTGCTCAGAAACAAAGGTCTGGTAGTCATTCTGTCAGTGGAGTTCTCTAAACAATTTTTACTTTCAGTAAGATGAACAAGCATGAAGGAATTTAAAGTCACTAAAATAGGCATTAAGGCAATCCCACCTATGAAGAGGGAGTTGGGAAGATATATTCAAAATTTCAATAAAATGAGTCATCTCACCCAACTTTACAGATATATCTTATACTTTTTTTGTGCCTACAGTGTAGAATCTACCTCTCCACCCATCAGCCCTTTACACTTAAGGATGCAATTGCCTGCCAAGGTCTGTGTTTTCCCAAGTCACATTAGTAGCACATTTTTCCAAGAACAAGCTCAGTAAGAAACTTTTATCATTATCTATAACATAGCTACATTTTTTTATTTATACTTAGAGCCAACAATCCTAAACTACCTGCTAGCAGAAAAATTAAGCAACAGGCAATTAAAGCAGTAAGAAAATTAATTTATAATCACAATCAGAAAAGTCTGTTGTTAAATGTTTAACAAAAGCATGTTCCCATTCCTTCAACCAAGAAAGAAACTGTCAAATTATAGCACTTCCTTATGCCAGGGTGTCTGCCAGTAGGAAGCTGAGAAAAAAAAACTATTTTAACCAAACACACCCTATATCAAACCCATTACTTGCCTCTAGATAGTTCTTAGCTATATACACATACGAAAAATTCATTTTGTTCAATACAACACATTGAAATATATGCAAAATGCTCTCCTTTCCTCCCGCCCAAAAAATTACAGCTATGATAGCTGATGACAAAGATAAGATAAAATGACTGGAAGCACAAATAGCATTGTTGCATAGCAACTGTTGATGTACATATGGTGATGTTTATGGAACAGAATGTAGTTCATATTTAATGCAGAAATAATACTGAAACCAGCCTAGACAGCAAGACCTAGACAGCAAGAGACAACTGTGCTTTGGATCCCTCTGCAGTCATCACAGAAGCCACGCTTCCCGCCAGCTTTGCTAAACTGATGTTCAGAACACCACTGCAGGTCTTACTGATTTGCCCAGCAATGAGGACAACACAAAGAAAGTCGGAAGATATCTTCCAGCTACTACTTTCAGCATGTATTGTACTGCCCTGTATTACTAGTTAGAGCTATTTCAAAATACAGAAATAGGAAAAGAAAATAAACAGGAGAAACCCCGGAGTTCATCTAAACTGGAAGTGCACCATGTGTGAAAGCCAGCGTAGACCATATTTTTAATAGTATCTATCCAGCTTTATATTAGCTCAGATCTAGTACACATACTGCAAAATACCAAGAAACTGTAGTTCATTACTCCAGACATAAAAAAATGGCACCTCAGAAGAGCCTACTGCTGTCCATTAACTACTATGGAACCACCAGAGATGCAAAGGTTTACAATGTAAGAACTAAAGGATTTCTTCCAACTACAGCAGGTATTAGAAGCAAGTTCAGTTAAGACAAAAGAAAACACACAGAAAACCCAGTCAGAAGTCTAGAAATTACGTGATGCAGAAAATATTACATTACTTGTCAAATTTGATCTCTTTTACTTGCACTCAGTGACCTGGAGAGTCAATGTGAAGTGCTGAATTACCCAGAATATGTACAGTCCCTGCAGCATCTTCCAAGATCACAGAATATTTCAGAGGCAGCTTTCCCATTCTCATTCATTTTCTGAAAGACCATCAAAAAGATGGTTGCTACAACATAAGGATCCCAGGATTAGAGGACAGCACACAGACTACATCTTAGGGCTTTAAATGTGCTCCAAAAACCAGAAAAAGAACCCTAAAGCCCCAACCAAACCCCCCACCCACCCTTTAGAAAAGAAATCCAACACGTTTATGCCATTTGCTCCCTTTTAGGCAAGTTCAGTCCTCAAAAAGGGTATTGAATGAGAGCAATAGTGCATGAAACACTTTTTTAACCCATATTTCATTTGCATAATTCTTCAAATGCATCCTCCCAGATGCAACATTAGCAATGCCATCTGCACTTCCATACCAGCTTAATCTTTGGCCCACAGTTCAAGCTGGCATATTGATTCTGTTACATGGTGCACTTTGCAAAAGAAAAAGGAACAAGATCCCCAATGCTTTTCACAGAAATATGCCAATTATAATTTGAAGACAAATACTGGTCTGTGAACATAAGAATGAATGAATGACTTTCAATTTCCTGTGACTGTCTCTTACTGAGGATTGACTGATGTGCAAAGACATGTAAGTTTTTATTGAGTCTTCTTCCATGGTTGATATAATTATACTGGTTTTTTCCATGTGTACTTTCTGGCATCAAATAGGGTAGCAGCCTTTCTTTCAGTTGGGATATCCATATAGTTTTGCTCTACTCTTCAGACACCTGTTTTCACACTAGCCATAATTCACTAAGAAATTGGCTGAAATTGGCCGTGGAGCTCAAAACATACCAGCGACAGACATTTAAACACAAGAGTGTGGCTACAGGAACATGGTGTCTGTAAGAAATCTGACTGGGATTTGGAATATTTGTGTAACATTCATCTTTACAACCAAAAAAGTCATGCAAGAAAAGCACATTAAAGTTTATTTTTGATTGTACTGCCAACGCCAGCTTTAACACAACAGCAACACATTTTAGCCATTTTGCATTTAAGAGAGTTTCATGAAAACTCACTGACTGCATGTTATATTTGCTAATCTGAAGCAAAAACAATTTTGACAGGGTCTGTGCGTATTCAGTGCTTCATTCCAAACATTTCTCATTTCACTCACTACCCTTTGCTCCTGATTAATATAATAACTTCTACTCAATAGATCCATGGTCCTTGAACAACATTTTCTAGATGTTAAGAAATGCAAAATTTTTAATTGATTAAATAAAAATTGGACAGCTTCTAAGTACCTAAGTGTTTCGAGACACTGGTATTACAGATGGTAAACCAGAAATAAATGTGCATCTTCTAGCTATCACATTCTAATGACTTTCGTTCTAACTGATGACGAATACTTCACATTCAAGTTAGTATCTGCACTCACTGCAGCTTAAGTCACCGCTTTTGAAGCAGTCTTTGGTATCAAAAGGTGTCTTGGGAAGTAAAATGCCACGGGATTTGCAGCAAACATACAAAAGTCACTGCATGTATACTCCAAAAACATCTTCACACCTGAAATCTTTCTCTTTTGTCAAGCATTCTAAGGTTGGGGCACAGAAAGATGAAAAAGGATGAGGTACTACTAAAATGCTTGCAACATTCTTGAAAACTTGCTCCCTATCTCCCTCCACATTTGTAATCTATGAATTATAAACCCCAGTATTTTCAAAGTGTTGCAAGACACACACAATTTTCTTTTTAAAGTGAAAAACCAGTAACACGATTACATTAGTTTCAGAGAAAGGGATAACAAATGAAAAGTGCCTGGTTGTAGCATAAAAGCTTTTATTTGCTGAGGCAGTCAAGCTACTTGTACCTTAGTATCTCAATGCTCAGCCATTAAATCTTTAAAACAGATTTTAAAAAGGAGGTGGTAAAACTTACTAAGCATTCTAACTCTGTCCTGGGAGTTGCAATTCTCCCTCCCTCATTCATTTGATAAAGCATGGCACTGCCATCACAGCAATTACTTGCCAGCCTATGAACATCGAAATATCAGAAGCTGATACCGCTGTGTTTTTTCCGCCCCATAGAAGGCAGAGGTATCAAAAAATATTACTATGATTCGTCTCCTGGGGACACCAAAACCTAAGTGCTTGAAACTGAGACACCTTCTGCAGACAATGAGATCTGCTCTGCAGACATCTTCCTTCCCTCTCTCTAACATCTACAACATGACTGGGTAATTTCAGTAGAAAACCTTACAGCACATGGGAGTTCCATGCAAGGCAGTCTGCTGAACTTATTGTACAGTGTATCACTACTATGTCCCTTAAGTCTAACACGTAATTTAGGACATATGATCTTGAATATCCTATACAGCTACTGAGCTGAACTTAAGGTAGGCCAAACAGTTGAAATCCAGTGAGAAAAATTATAACCTTACTGCTGCACTGTTTGGTATTATGATCTTACTAAGCTTTAATACACTTAAACTATATATATATATTTTTTTTTTTTCAAGAAAATGTGGTGAACAGACGTGTTTATTGCTAAAATGGATCTCTTCAAGTGGACAGAGGAAGAATTGGCATTCATATAAAACTATATTCACATCAGAGACCAATTCAAGGAGAGCAAAAAAAATAAATTAGTTGATCCCAAAAGTACATGGGAATACATAAACATCTTTTCCAGTGAAAATCCTAAAGGGGAATACACAATGTACTGCACTCCACGCTCTCTTCAGCAGACCCACAGCTGAAATGGACATGATAACCCTATGGTGAGAACTTAAATTAGTTGTTCAATCGTATGAAGAACAGAAGATGTTGAACTGAAGAAGTTCAATCATATGAAGATAGACACAAAAAAAGTACAGTGTTATGTATGCAGATAACAATAAAAGAGATCCAAAAGCTGACTTCTGAGTCTTCTGGCCTTTACAGTATTCGGTTTATTGAAATCATGTATACTAGAATCGTAACAAATAACTTTAATTCCAACTTACCGACTGAACTTTCTGTGAACACTGTTAAGGTCTGTCCTCCCACACTTTGCAAAAGAAATGGATGTTCCCTTGGTGCACTGACTGAAGCAGGTTTTCCTCCAATATCATTGATGCTTGCAAGCTCTTCGTTCAAAGTAAATGACACCTAACAGTCACAATTACCACAGTGTTACTAAACAGACTCAATTACACAGCTTTACGAGTTATGGGGAAACAAAAAGAGAGAAAACACAAGCAGTATAGCACATTGCCATTTCAAAAACATAAAGAGTGGGGTAAGTGTTTCTCTATATTGATCTCTTGTTGAAATAGAGAATTCAATGCTTTCATGTATTTAATAAAATGTACTTATCTTTTTAAAAAAATTGTGAATTCCTCCTGAAGTCAGAGAACAATTTGATTTTACTTATTAAAATGTAAGGCATAATAGGTTTTCAGACATTGTTCAGTATCATAGAGTCATAGAATCACAGGGTTGGAAGGGACCTCTGGAGATCATCTAGTCCAATCCCCCTGCCAGAGCAGGGTCACCTTAGAGCAGGTTGCACAGGAACGTGTCCAGGCGGGTTTTGAATGTCTCCAGAGATGGAGACTCCACCACCTCTCTGGGCAGCCTTTTCCAGTGCTCTGCCAACCTCAAAGTAAAGAAGTTCCTCCTCATGCTGAGATGGAACTTCCTACACTCAAGTATGAGTGCTTTAAAATATTTCACACGGCCAGCTGAGTTCCAGAAAAAGTGCCAATGTACCACGACATGCGTTATTAGCCCCGGGACTCCTGAATTGCATGCAGCCTAGGAGAGGTCAAAATACAGCTCTCCTTTGCTATGTTTACATTGTATGCCCAATACAGGAGCTGAGGAGGTACTGGGGGGACTGGGTAACCAGGATCCCTAGCCACAGGACACAGCAAGAAACCTGAAGAGGGATATTTCAGACTGGTACTGCTTGCTTTTCCTGTACATCCCGCTCAGCCTCATTCTGCCGTGCAGCAACAGGGTCCCCGGGAAGCCACCCATTCTCAGGGGGTTCCTCACTGCTTGGCTCTACACAGACTGCTAAATGAGCTTTCTGGCTCTCATCAATATCAATGTCAGGATTTTGGTGTGGGGCTCACAAAATTAGGGAGGCTGGCTCATAATATTCCAACATAGAACAGTCCGATCAAACATCCAAGCCTCCAACAGAACTCTCTCCACTTATTCTAAAAGGAGCTTGGCCAGGTTATCAAATGGCAAATGCAGCCTGCTTCCCTGCCATTTTTTTGTCCATAGTTTCATCCAACTCAGTGACAGACCTACGTGGCATTTGAAGTAATTCTAATGAATACAATTTCCCTCATCTCCTGTAAAAGATACAGGAAGTAACTATCATTCATTGAGGCTGCTAATAAAAGCAGTTACCTTTGCATGCAGAAAAACCTTCAAATTGCTTTATATTTAGTGGAACCAAATTCCAAATAAAAGACTTCCTGAAATTGCAAGCCTCTGTCTCCAACTTCTTTTGCTTTATCATCCTCCTTCTTAGTTCTCAGACAGCCTTTTGCGCTAACACATTTCAAAATGTTGAGAGAGAAAGTCGCTACTACAATTGCTTTTTACAGATGGCTAAACAAACTGAGGGAACAAAGAGACCTGATGAAAGTCCCAAAGTAAATCCATGGGCAGAGCTACGAACAGAATTCTCTCCTCCTGATTCTGTGGTACAATGCTTCGTTACAGGTGTTAACAAAAAATACGTGACATGAGGAACCAGCATGTTATAAACAACTTTTAGAATTCAAAATATAACACATTCGCAGCCTTTGTATTTAGTAATTACTTACTTCTGTTCTTCCTTGATTTCTGCAAAAGAAAATATTTAATGTTTTAGTTTCCATAATCTAATTCCACAAGCATTGTTTCCCTTTTTTTATTTCTACTTTTTCCCTGCTTTTTTTTTTTTTAATCAAAAAGCAAATTCAAATTCTAGTTTTGTTACTTATCTTCACTCCTGAGCTGCTCAAATTTTTTTGTTATGCTGATGCCCAAGAATAAATGGGAAAAGTCAGCAGGTGAGAACAGAAGCAGCAAAATAGCACATGTAAGTTAAAGAATATTCTCCAGTTAGATGTGCATATTTCTTGGGTTTAAGAAATCAAACACCATGTAAAGGGATACAGCCACTCCCCAGTATAATTTCATATAATTTATATTCATAAACACTATACAAGCAAGTAACATTCAGGTATCAGAGAAATATGCACAGTGTTCGCAAGAAACAGGATTATGTATTATAAAAGGTGCAACAATCTATTTTACTGCAGGTAACTTCCAAGAACTGTAACCAATAAAGGTACAGTAAGGGCTTACTTGGCAATCCTTAGTTTTCCCACTTCACCTCTTCCTGAAGCTTTATTCCACTGTTGTGACAAGTATTTGGGGACCTAAGAAAAGATGACAGATTTCAAGAAAAGCAGATTTAAAAACTCTATATAAATTGTGTATGTGTATATACTTTAAATACTTTTACCCTGACCACTTCAGAATACAGTATGAGGTAAATATAGTAGACAATATAGAATCATAGAATGGTTTGGGTTGGAAGGGACCTTTAAAGGTCATCTAGTGCAATGCCCATGCAATGAGCAGGGACATCTTCAACTAGGTCAGGTTGCTCAGAAAACTGTCCAACCTGGCCTTGAATGTTTCCAGGGATGGGGCCTCTACCACCTCTCTGGGCAGCGTGTTCCAGTGTCTCACCACCCACAGTATAAAAAATTTCTTCCTTATATCTAGTCTAAATCTACCCTTTTTTAGTGTAAAACCATCACCCCTTGTCCTATCACAACTGGCCCTGCTCAAGTCTCTCCCCATCTTTCTCATAAGCCTCCTTCAAGTACTGAAAGGCTGCAAAACAACCCCAACTCTCTCAGCCTGTCCTCATAGAGGAGGTGCTCCAGCCCTCTGATCATTTTTGTGACCCTCCTCTGGACCCACTCCAACAGGTCCATGGCTTTCCTGTGCTGAGGGCTCCAGAGCTGGATGCAGTACTCCAGGTGGGGTCTCACCAGAGCGAAGTAGAGCAGCAGAATCGTGTCCCTCGACCTGCTGGCCACAGTTCTTTTGATGCAGCCCAGGATACGGTTGACCTTCTGGGCTGTGAGCGCACATGGCCAGCTGACGTCCAGCTTTTCATCCACCAGTACCCCCAAGCCCTCTGCAGGACTTCTCCCAATCCATTTACCCCCTAGCCTGTATTGATACCAGGGGTTATCCCAAACCAGGTACAGGACCTTGCATTTGACCTTGTTGAACCTCATGAGGTTCACACGGGCCCACTTCCCAAGGTGTTACATATTCCGTTAGGGAGAGCAAAAAGAAAAATGTAGCACAAAAACAAGGCCAGTGTAGAGTCCCAGATTCCCCAAATGAGGGGAAAATCTTATAATATCTTCAATCTCAAATACTATTATCCAATGATGAAAGGCAAAAAAAGATAAGCATCATATTCTTAAACTAAGGAGTCCAAGTAATTTTATCAGGTAAAACTATACTAAATATTCATTAAAAATTATCACCTCTTCGGGGGAAAAAAAAATAAAAATCAACCAACCAAGCACAATGATAAGAAGTTAGGCAATTACAACTCAGAGACCAAAAGGTGATGTGAAGGGACAGCTTAGAGTTTGGGAAACTCAGACACACTGAGCAGCAAATAGCAGCCCACTCCCACATCCCACCCAGCAGCCCTACATCCCACCAGATGTCCACTTCTCCAACAGCAGAACTACCCTAGGCAGATCTGCCTTCCATCAGTCATTCCCACCCCTCCACTGCTTTGGGAAAAGTTTTTGTGCAGCTGCTGGTCAGCATATAGAAAGAGTAGACTGATCTGGCTGGGAGGTGTGGGGGACTTCCACGTTTTAGCTGTGCTGATTTTGTATTTAGTGGATGGAACAACCAGACCAGCTCCACAACCCGTTTTCCCAAACGGCTGCACAAAGCAGAGGCCAGTGCAGGGACAGGAACAAGCAGCCCTGCTTCACCTGATACACCCAAGGAATAAAACATCCTCCAGCGATGCTGACTCAGCTACATACAAATTACTTCAGTTACAAAGGTTTGGGTATCTGCAGCATCGGTGACTAGGGCTCATCATGGATAGTAAAGGCGCCTACGTAACCAACCAACAAGCTGGAAGCTGGCTTTCCAAGCGGATCTGTTTTTCCTCTTTTCCCATCAACGTAGCATTAGCTGAACTCACAGCCTGCCTCTCCACTCTCTGGCCAAAAAAGCACCAGCTAACTACTGCCAGGTAAACTAGATCCCAGCAGCTGGCACTTTCACGGCCAGCCTCAATGCCTTGTTGCTGCTGCTGTGCTGCACGCTCACGCTCCTTAGACTCCCAGATGTGATGATGCATGCACGCCTATGTGCAGCAGCAGCACTTCTTTTTTCTGGAGATAGCAATGCCAGGAGAAGGTGTCCAGTGCTCAGCAGAGTTACTCTGGTTCTGTTTAAAGACCAGGCAAGCTCAAAGATGACAAACAACATTTATTCTGTGAAATCAAAAGGTTAAGTGTTTGTTTTGATATAAGATGCTATTGCTGATGAACACCTATAAATCTGAACACCTTATGAGTGCACAATTCCCCAGGACTTCAAAAGGTGGCCTGTGCTGGTGGCTGCCACTGTCCTGCTCCAGAGAGGAGTTCCCAGCTCAGCCCATATGCCCGTGCATCCAGCCCTGGTGAGGCACTTCAAGCTTCCCAGTTTAGCCTCAGAGGAACATGGAACTTCTCTACCGTCTCTGCTCCGCCACATGGCGTCAGTTCTAGCCATGTCTACCTTTCCTTGCAAGAGGCCAGCTCAATCAGCTATCAGCACCGAGTGTAGTGTTTTGCAGATCACATACATCTGTAGATCACAGTTTTTTTCCCCACCGTTCAGCAATTACGACTGTCTTTTCTATGATGGCTTTTTATAAAGACTGAACATGACACATTAGTACAACAAATATGACATTGGAGCAGTTTCCCCCCTACACACAAGCTATTAGACATAGAAGTACCGTGGCACATCAAGAGATGGAATACAGACTGAGGCAGTAAGGACAATCTCACATCTGACTATTTAAAATTAACTGTAAGATGTTCAAGTGTTATGGAAATTACAGATTTTTTTCAAAAGGAAATAGCTGAAAGCAGTCTAATAGAAGCTACTACTTCCTATAAACCCCGTTCTTTCTAGTAAGGATGCAGCAGTCACTGGGAGAACATAATCTTAAAGACCTACAGTAGTCTCCACATCAAGCAAAACAGTGACTTGCTGAAGGAAGAATCCTTTACTGTTCCAATGCCACATACTAAAGAAGTATTCCAGTGTCTAGTATTCAGGTACAGGAATTTTATATCTTTTTTCATCATATGCTCATGACACATCTGGACAATTCTATGTTGTTTAATTTTGCAGCAATATTCTTTACTGGTATAGCAAAGTTTATTCTGGCTCACACAATTCACAGCTACTGAAAACATCTGTGCCCACGTAGAAAAATGGTGTGAGACACAGACAGTAAGAAACAGAAATGTACTAAGCTATGCCTGTGGCATTTTCTGTTTCAAGCAGCAAAGAGGCACTTTGTAGTCTGAATTTTGTCTTGCACAGAATAAAACTAAGCCAAGTTTCACTGCACAGCTGAAGAGGCGAAGAGCCTGCTCCAGGAACTTGCTGACAAACAGCAACCTGCTAGCTTCCAAAAGCTCAAGGGAATTTAACACTAACCTTGCATTTACTTGTTCTTCAAAAAAACCCCAGAAAACATCTTGGTAGTGGTGCTTAGCACTTTCCTTTAGTCTCTACTTTACTTTAGTCTCTACTTTCCACGAAGTACTGTGGAATAGCTAGAAAATCCAGATGTCCTCCAACTGCTCAGCCAAACTAAATGTCATTCCAGGTCAAAAATGCCACAAACGCACAACAGAAAGCCATGAACTGGCTGATATATATTTTTTACACAGTTTCCGAAGTGGTAATTTTCTACAGCAGATTTCGTGCCAGATCAGACATCATTTTCTTTCTAAAGCCAAGATAAATGCTATGACATGTGCCCCAGGTGACTCAAGAGAAATATTATTATGTGCTTGCACCTAATCTGTATCTAATTTATATTGCCAGGTAATAAGGTAGCTGCACATTCAGTATGAGTGGACAAGGAGTGAAGGACTCTCATGCTGTTAAAATCACTGACTTGGTATATAATATAATCAGACAGGGAATTTATTCAGATTAAGAGGTTGCAGATCAATCATACTTCTCTCAGCTGCATGGTAAACAGTCTCAAAGAGTGCAATTAATCATCTTTCTGCTGGACTATCTGCGGTCAAGGGCTATGCAGACAAAGAAAAAGGGTTACAAAGGACTGTGATCAAAGGATTACTTCTCGATATACACAGATACTTCAGTTAAAACCAGATGGTACTCACAAAACCACGTGCTAAACTCTGTAGCTCCATGCTAATGACATAAACAATCACAGGAAAGATTTAAATAAAGTCTTACACACTGTAGACATCTTAATTTGCTACTTCCTTTTAATTTTAGCATCATAGAAGCTTAACGTATGGAAAACAATCAGTTTTCAAACTCTTAACACTCCTTGAAAGAACATATAGAAAACAAGAGTGACTTGCTGTTACAGAGCAGAAAGAATTTTCAAAGATCCCATAGCAGGATTTTGAAAAACACAGAAAGACTGAGTTGTGGACAGAGTACCAACCATACTGCAAGGCTACTGAACGTTTTCAAGACAAGTGGCCTTTATTCTGGGATTTGTAGGAAAGAACACTCTTCTCTCCAAAAAAACCATACAATTTAATCACGAGAAGAAATCTGACGTACTAAGAAGCATCACTTCAAGACCCCTTCACACTGCTGTTTTCCTCTTGCTACTCACATCACACAAACACCCAGGCTCCAGTACACGAGGCACCCTACAGACACTCTACAACACGAGGGCCCCGGCTCCATGCATCTTTCAGCTTATTCACAGCCTCCTATCTGCCTTTAGAACAAAACATACAAGCAGCCCCTATCTGTAATAAATTACTTCCAATCTTCTGTATGAAATTCAATTAGCGCTGTCTCTATATAGCAATCCGTATGCAGCATGTACATCAGAAACTGAGGAAGGCTGACGTCAGGTTCTATGTTTTTGCTTTCCTTTTAATGTACAAAAAAGAAATTATATAAAGATACCATCTTTCTAAATATAGATCAATGCAGCAGATTAAATTAAAAAAAAAAAAAAACCACCACACAGAGAACAAGGAATTAACAATTCTAATGGCTAACACTACATGCGCTTCACTTTACCACAAGTACATAATCAACAGTTCTTATAATATTTCCCTATCTTAGCTTTCACTGAAAACACATAAAGAATTATTTCAGTTGCTTTCTGGGTTTCTATTAAAGCGACTCACTTAATTGCTGATACCTCCTCTTACTGCTTATGCTTCTAAAATACTCATCACTACATTTTTTATTGCCTGTTAAGTAGTCTCTCTGGAATACTTCCTGTGCTAGCATAATACGTGCTAAAAGGAAATTAAATCAGCCAGGTTTTTTATTCCAGCAGAACTGATTGCTCTCTCCCTCAAAGGAAGGATAAATTCAGCCTCGTTATCCCAGCTAGCGAAGATAAAAAGTACAGGTGCTACACTCTGACATGCCTCTGAGTGTGTTGAAGGTCCCAGTAATAAGGATGGTTGTTTCCAAGTTCAGGTGAGAAGGAATTCAAAGGATAAAATCCTGCACATCCTTTGCTATAGTCTATCGATGTTAGCAACTTTGTAATTATTTTTTTTTATTATCATTATTATACAAGAAGACAGAGAAATTACAAGTTCAGACCACGTGCATGAAGGATTATATTAACATTTACTTGGAAGAGTAAAATTTAAGTGTTCCTTCTAGTTCGGTTTTCTCATTAAACCAGGCAGCACTCTGCTCACCAGGCGGCATTGACTGTAAGCACAGATGTGTCTGAAAATTCCCAATGTGCTTCAGGAAACACCAAAGTGTATCAGACTAAAGGACAAGCAAGTTCAGTGTCCTGTCTCCAAATGCAGCCAACAGCAGATACTTCAGGAAGAACAGGACAACATAAGAAGAAAAGGTATTTCCCTAGCATACTCTTCTAATTTCTAGGATTTTTACTCAGCAATCTTGGGGTATGAAAGCATATTCATTTTTAAACTCTCTATCCGATTTTCTTGCCTGAATTTGTCAAAGGGCTTTTTGAGCTTCTGCAAAGTTTTGACATTCACAACTTCCTATTGCAACAAGTTCCAAAATTTAACTACATATTGTGCAAAATAGTACCTGCTTTGTTTGCCGTGAGCCCTGTTAGATGAATTAATTTGACACACTCCTATTTCTTGTGTTCAGCCCAACTCTTCCCTGTTCACCTTTGCCTATTCTCTTCTTCCTTACCCACCTGTGACATTACTCATTACTTCAGACCTCTGTTAAGATTTACAAATCAATCCTCTTGCCAGCCTGAAAGGTAACAATGTTATTTAGGAGTTGCCTCCACCAACACCATGCCTTGTTCCCCAGATCATCCCTGGTGCTCTCCTCTGTACTGTTTCTAGGTCCACTGTATACTTTTTACGATGGGGAGGATAAGACCAGAACTACACACAGTATTCAGGATACAGGCAATATGATGGCACAATAATATTTTCTCTTTTGTTCTCTGTATCCTTTGTAATCATGACCAATGTTGAATCTGCTTATTTGACATGGCATTCTTATAGAGTTATCCATATCTGCTGAAAACCTAAACCTCCTCCTGAATGACAACAGCCAGTGGAGACCAAATCACTGTGTACGTGTAATTAGAATAGTTATTCTCTATGCATGTCAGATTAGATTTTTCAGCTCTGAATTTCATCTGCCATTTTATCATCCTGTCACTCAGTATATCATGATATACTCCTGCAGCTTTCTGATGTCAGCTTTCATTTTTACTGTGCTGGATAAGCTATTAGAACTAGAGCACTACGCAGCATTTGTTACAGTTTCATATAACCAGACATTCAGGTATGAGTACAGAAGAGGAATCCAGATACAGTGACCTACCTATCACCAGAAAAACTGCACTGCAAAGCAAGTCTGAAATTCCCTACCATTTTCAAGGGCCACAATAAGATGTTTTGGTAGTTGAATTACAACAGTGTCACATCCCCTCACCACGCAAGACCAGTGTTTGGGTACTACCCTGTCCCCGCAGGTTCTTTCAAGTTAATGGTCTGAGCCTGTTCCTTCCATCCCCAACGGAGGAAGAGGAGGCTGCTGTTTCTCCCCAGACAGAACAAATACAGGTCTAGAAAAACAGGGGCACACCAACAGGGGACCAGAAGGGGGCCAGGGCACACATTCCCCCATTGGCTTTGAGTCTCCTCTTTCCTGAGCCAAGGTTTTCTGTTGCCAGCAGAAGCAGCCAAGCCATCTTGATAGAAAGATCCTCCACAGAACAGAGCTGATATGTAGGCAAGAAACAAACGCCATGGCCTAGTTCGCAGCAGCAGACGCAAGCGTGGGCCTGCACCAGGTAGGTGCCTGGGTTTGATTTGGAGATCTTTGTACCTTTTCACAGCACCTTCACTACAGCTGTACTTCTCTAGCACCCAGGTGAGGCACAGTGACAAGACACAAGGCATTTATTTTTCTTGGGTTGAGTTTTTTTTGTTTGTTTGTTTGGTTTTTTTTTTGTTTTGTTTTGGCTTTTTTTGGTTTTTTTTTTAAGCAGGATGTGAATTTGGGAGAACTCAAACTTTCTCCGACCCTCGGAGTTTGGGGAAAATAAAAGTTATACTGCCACGTTCGCTACCCTTATTAAAGTAGGAGCCAAGGACAGCTGCCGGCTAGCCCAGTTTTCCCTGCTGGTGTTCCCTTTACTGCTGCAGCCGCCACGCCCGCGCCCACCAGAAAGAGAAAGGGGGCACCGGCTGCCCCG
>VYZM01018304.1:27576-54727 GCA_013398915.1 Dromas ardeola
GAGGAGGGGGGGGCAGAAAAAAAAAAGAAGAATATCTGCTTTCCTGTCACCAGATTGCCAAACAAGAGCTAAACACTCTTGGGATCTTCTTTCCCAAGCTTAGGAGGGCTCCATTTCTGCTGCGCTGGTTTGGTTTCATTAAAGTCAAGTCCACGCTTTAGAAGCCGCCTGCCCATTTCAGATGGCGGAGCAAGCTCTGGGGGGGAATGAGGGGGAATGAATGACTGCCCGTCTCTCGCCCATCTCTGCCGACTGGGAGAAGGGCAGAGCTCTGCCTCAGCCATGCCGAGGTGCCTCTCTCTTCTCAGAGCAGTTGGCGCCGTCGGAGATGTACAGCCGTCTGGTCGGGATACAGGTGGAGGGTGTCTGTGTGCGTGCCCAAATTGGATTTTTTTTTTTCTTTGTAGGTATTTTTGTTATTGTTGCTGCTGCTGCTTCTTCGTGTCTAAGTGTCGTCTGGATTTTTGTTTCCTTCGTTCAGACGCTGCACGTTCCGAGAGGGGGAGAGAAAGGTACACCAACCCGATGCCTTTCTGAACATCAGCCCATCTCTTTCCACTGCTTGTAGAACTCCAGAACATTTTTTATTTCTACGCTGGCATTGGCGGCTGCCTGGATGGCAGACTGCAAACAGACAGAGACAAAACAGGGTATTTCTTTCTTGTCCTGTCAAGAGGACTGCCCTGTATAACTTGGAGATTCCCAGGCAGAGTTTGTCATAGCTAAAAGACCCAATTCTCCTTCATGCCAAAGCTGCTCTGGCACGAGAGGCCTGCACAGGCGTGCAAATTACTTCTCCCACCTCCCCCAGGACACTTTGCACCACAAAAGCATGACAAATCAAGGGGCCTTTCAAGGAAATAGGAACCACGACTTCTAAACTAAATTTGGGAAATCCAGGACAGTTATTACCCAAGGCAGAAAACATTAAAAAAAGAGAATTCTATTGCCAATCAACCAGATTTTGATCTTGCAAGGAAGCAGAAAGGCTCCGCTCAGCCAGCCAAAGAGCTGCTGACCTGCATGGGCGCTGAGAACGTGCTCGGGTCCTCCAGCTGAAAGCCCGTGATGATGGTGACCATTCCTGTGGTGTCATCTTCTCCACTTCCCTGGGACACTGTCAGTTGTTTGCAGCTGTCCAGTATTTTATAGAGATTCCTGCCACACAGATGCAAGAAAAGAGAAACAGAGGGGAAAAGTCAGAGGGAAAACCACTTGTTTGTGCAAACAGTTTCATATATGCTCAGGAGGACACGTGGAAGGCAGAACTGTTTCTCTGTTGCCTCTTGAAGGCTTTTCTGAGATCCTTCTTAGCACCAAGTGTTTGGTGCTACGCGAGATGAATGCTCTAACACTCTCTCTAGGGAATTTTAAAATTACTCGCATAGAACACCAAATCAAGCAAACTGCATGACGGGTCCCAGTGCTAACACCCCTCCCCAAAGCCACCTGCCTGCTGGGAGTCAGGCTCAGACATCTCCAGATGCTGTAATCTTACCAGGCATCTAAATCTTGTCTCTTCAATTTATGCCTCTCAAAGCTCTTCCCAACATCTTTCTGGCAACGGATGTACCTAAGGAAAGATCAGAGTCACTGAGCTCACACAGAGACTGTCCCACAGGCTGAAGTCAATGCTCTACAGCAGGTCTGCCAGGTGCTGCAGGACCCTTTTGCAATGCTGCCTTTTATCAATCAAAATAACACCCAAAGGCCTGCCCAAGGAATCCCCTGTGAAACCCCTTAGATCACTTCCCATCTCACCACCACCACTGAGTGCAGCTCACAGTATCACACGTGTTTCAAAGCCCACCAGCCCCGACACAGGCCCTGAAGATGCAGTTTGTCTTCACAGAAGCACAGCTCCTTGCCCTTCTACAGCTAACCCCGGCAATAACGCAGTACAGCTCTTCCAGCACTCCCAGCGCATCAGTACAAGGTACTGCTCAGTTTTATACACCGATAGAGATACAACTCCCTCCACTCCTCAGAAGCAGCGACATTTCATGGCTGAGCAGCAGCTACAAGCGCATGTGGAGAACCAGCTGCCAAATCTGTTACTTCAGCACCTTCCCTCTTGCCAAGCGCATTCCGGAGGCCTGGCTTTCCCTTGGCCCAGTCCTCACTCTGCTCCAAGGGATGCACCGCCCGCTCCCCCCTTTGACATCATCTTCCACCCCAAAATAACACCCATTCCAAAAGCACAACAAATCGCACCACTCTCACCTGTTTCCCTTTTTAAATTCTGCCTCCAGATACCGGATGCTGTCCCGAGCACCTGCGTTCTCCTTTTTCAGGAAGTCTAAGCCATCAATCACTAACAGGAGAAAAAAAAAAAGAAGGAAAAACATCTGGCTTACAGCTATACTTCTGCAAACTAATCCAGATGTGTCAAGAACTCCTCATTGCACTGAACTGTCTCTGATGCACGGCAGCAGTGGCTGCCACAGGAGGCAGAGGATGAACAGGGCCTCTCTCTTTCCAGCTGTTCGTCAATACACTACGTTAGAGTCCAAGCATGAGCCACACAAAACAGACCCCAAAAGTGAGATGTGGAAATGGTTTTTCAGCTGCTTCAGCCAAAGTAAAGGACAACAGCAGCAGGAAAGAAAGCCACCATCTTGGCCCACAGGACTTGCTTTCTAGCAAGGAGGAGATGAGGGGAAGGCAGGCTCAGTGATTTGAGCCGGAGTCCCCATACCTGTTCGAGGGATGATGATTATGAACCTCCCGCTGGTGGCTAGCTGCTTGACGACAGCCAGGTGCTGGCAGAGGGCCTGGGTGTCCGGGACAAGATAAGGAGACATGGCTGACTGCGCTTTGGGCTGTTGGAGACTTCCCTCCAGCTGAGAAACCTCCAGCTGAAAAAACACAGAAGCAGAGACACTTGTTTCACATTTATGCTGAAAGAAACCATCAAACAGGGCAAGACTCACCCTGCAAAGCTCCACCCAGCCCTGCCAACCTCCCAGCACATGGATCGGAGGGCTGGATGTAACTAGGAGGTCAGAGGAAGGTGACTGTCCCACTCTACACTACACTGGTGCGGCCCTGCCTCAGGTACTGTGTGCTGTTTTGGGCACCTCAATACAAGAAGAACCCCAAACTATTAAGAGGGTGTCCAGAGGAGGGTGACTAAGATGGTGAAAGGTCTCGAGGGCAAGATTTATGAGGCTGAGGCCACAGCAGAGGGAGGCGCTGATCTCTCTCTGGTGAGCAGCGATAGGGCACGAGGGCATGGAATGAAGTTGCATCAGGGGAAGTTCAGATTGGCCATTAGGAAAAGGTTCTTCACTGAGAAGGTGGTCGGTGACTGGAACAGGCTCCCCAGGGAAGTGGTCACGGCACCAAACCTGGCAGAGTTCAAGGAGTGTCTGGACGACGCTCTTAGGCACACGGTTAGTTTCAGGTAGCCCTGTGAGGAGCAGGGAGATGGACTCCATGATCCTTATGGGTCCCTTCCAACTCGAGGTGTTCTATGATTCTGTCTTTGCAGAACAGACACTGCCTCTGTGTGGGATGAGAGTAGAGAGCTCCCCCTTCCCTTCCTAGTTTCAGACATTACAGCCACCACCCTGCCAGTTTTCAGGCTGGAACCAGCATCTCCTACCTGCAGTCGAAGCTGAGCCATATCTCTCATTAGCCTGTTCCGACGAGCTTCCTCTGCAGCCTAGTTACAGAAACAAACTTCCATATCAGTTAGCAGGAAACACACAAGCTGACATTACCCAACGCTTCCAGAAACAGGGTGAAAAGAGCGCACATGAGTAGCTTTAAGGAGCAAAACTTTCATCTCGCAACAAAGAACTGTGATTATAGTTATAATCTAACGGTAATCTACAGGAAATTATGCCAAGTACAGAGAATTAGCCCGCCTCTGCCAACTCACCATGTGAAACTGGGCTTGGGCCTGGTGCAGCAAGTTGTCTTGCTCCGACTGTGCTATGCTGATGAAGATCCCAAGCTCCGAGTTGAACTGCAGGATGCTGCCTTGCAAGTGGGTAATGAAGTGGCCAAAGCTGCGAATGCAGCAAATCCGAACAATAGACTGCAAAGAACCAGACAGGCAATCACCGGCCATGTCTCCCCACGGGGGCTGTAGCCAGTTCTGACCCTGCAGCTCATGCTTCTGGAAAAGGCTATTAAAAAAATCCAAAGGAAATATTTCTGATGGAAACGTGCTTCTGAAGACAGAAACCACAGGAGAGGGCTGCAGGAAAGCCTACAGTTGGCCAGAAAGCGGAGAAGTGCTTGCAGTCTGGGCTTCCCCAAGTCAAGAAAACCTCAGAAAACATCAGCAAGCTCT
The DNA here is from genome assembly GCA_013398915.1 of Dromas ardeola. NCBI lineage: Eukaryota > Metazoa > Chordata > Aves > Charadriiformes > Dromadidae > Dromas > Dromas ardeola. The sequence continues at coordinate 31,880 of VYZM01018304.1, forward strand.
CCCCCATAAATCTCTACTCAAGCCCTCAGTGCTGGGAAAAGCAATCAAACAAAACAACAAACTAGATCTGATTTTGGGGCAGGCGCTACTCTTGGCTGGGCTACTGCGCAAAGGCAGCAAAAGGTGAGCTGATGTGGGATTGCTGCACTTTGCTCCAGTTGCCCCGGCAGCACGAGATGCTATTCAAGACCTCAGCTGGCTGGACTGCGATTTAACAAACACGTGTCCCACGTCACGCATCAGAGCGGTGCCCTAAAATCAAGGCAGAAGATGTTAATGTATTATTCCCCACTCCAAAGGAAGCAGACTGGTCTAGCAAGGCAAGACAGGAGAAGAACAATTGCATTTTTCTGCACACCTCCGCTACCCAGAAACGATCACCTTGGCCCTTTGTGCTTGGGAAAACAGACAGAAGTACTCTGCAAAGGCACAGAGTGCCACACCAAGTGAGATTTCAGAATTTTGCATTTACTAGAGAAGGATCGCAGGAAGTATCCTGCAGGTCCAACCAAATTCCCTTAATTCAAGGCACAGACAACAACTCTTCTGCCCAGACAGGGAGGTCAGGAGACTTCATCCAGCAGAGCTGTCAACGTGTGACTCTGCTTCCTTTCATAATGACTCTGATAGGGAAAGGAAGGCAAGGCAATTTTTTAAGCACTGATTTTTGTATAGACAGATGATTGCAGCAACCACCAATAACTCAGACTCAAAAGTCTGAATCAGTTTGGGGTCTTTTTTGGCAAGAAAGATCTTCATCTGCACAGCGAAAAGGCTGCACGTCCACAAAGGGAAACACAGCTTGTGCCAAGATTCAGGATTTACCCTGACTCACCTCCTCAACTGCTGAGAAAATGGGCCGGTCTTGCTCGAAGTTAAACCTCTTGTGTGCATTTTTCAGAGGGGGAAGATTTCGCAGGGCCACATCTTCTGGGAGCAGCAAGTTGGCTTTCAGGTCTGGGAGCTCAGCACCACTCAGAATGTCCGTGACTTCATTACACAGGGCCAGCCCTGGAGAGGATGGAGGGGAAGCACAGCAATATATGGCGACTTAAAAAACTGATGTGGGGACAAAGAGGAAAACTGCTTTAAGGCACACAATCTGTAATGATCAAGGGCAGAGGTTTTAAATTACACGTGTACTGTGAGCATGTGTTGAAGGAGGAACAAAAAGGCCACACACAATATAAAGAGTAACTGTCCCAAACAACCTGCTGAGACACACCACTTCACAAAAACTGGGTTAGCTTTCCCATTCGTTCCAACAGACAAGCAACTCGTTTTAAACTATGCTTCTCAAAAACCATGGGGATCTTTAGGCTGAGCTACAGGGCACATCACAAGCATTTGGAGCTTCAAAAGTAGTTTCCACGATTGCCATGTATCATGGTTTGGGCTGGACTGGCCACTGAGATGAACGACAGATGCCCCCCCTGTCCTCAGAATCATACTCTTACTTATGGTCTTGACAGTTAATTCCAACCACATTGGCCACACGAGGATGTCACGCAAGTGTTTCAGTATATTGTCAACCATATATAACGGATTAATAGAGCTAAAGTCTATGGCACAGTATTTAACTGGAATAGTGTTTAAACACAAAAACAACACATGTATGATGTCGCTTCCCATCATGCTTATAAGCAAACTGCTACTGGCAGATCTCTCACCCCGGGATCAATCACACACCATGGAAACCCCTGATGACTAGGGCTTGCTGAAACATTACATTGCCACTTCCTTCTCCAGTACCTGATTCCTGCAGGTCTGCAGCAGAAGGCAGAAGGTTCAGGAGCACAGACAGCCTGTTCCACAGGCTCTGAGAGCTCTGTAGGAACAGAACACAAAAGGCCACAGAAAACGTCAAGACAGATGTATGCAATACCCAGGCCGCTTGGGCTTTCCAGCATCTTTCACAGACCTCAGAATGCTTTATGAAGAGTAAACTTCACTACAGGTCAAGACTATCTTAATTCAGCTGGGGGGGTATTTAACATCACCTTCTGTCCAGGACTGGGACAGTAGCTTCAATATGCCCTGAGCATCCCAGCCCGGAGGAACAGAACAGACGCAGCTTTGGACCTAACTCAAAGCAGAGTTCCCACCTGAGCACACATGATGATGAGGTCCGTGTTTGTCCTCAGCCAGTCCAGAAACACCTTGACAGTGAGAAGCAGCCCTTCATTGGTCACGATCTCTAGCTTCTCCTGAAGGGATCGCTCATTCCTGCAGGATTTGTTACTTGAAATGCTTTCCTCCGAGTCAGACACATCATCTGGAAGATGAAGGGAAAAGCAGCATGGCAGGCATTAAACCCCTGGAGAAGCCAAGCCCTACTGGTACGAGAACAGTGCTGGGTTGGCAAGAGTTGCGTTGAACTTCCCGGTGCCTCCACACACCCTCACAAAACCAGTTCTCTGTCCCTGTGCTGCTGATAAGAGTGTATCACTGTTTCATTTTCTTCACTGGGAGAAGATTGCTAAAAATTTCCTTGTGAAAGTTTGACGAACACTTTAACCCCTGCAGCAGCCCCTGAGACCCTCACTAACAGAGCAGGGAGAAGCAGCATGTGCCGGCACTCATTTCCTGCAGAGAACAGAGCCAGCGATTGCTGTTTCGGTCAACACGCACCAAACTTCAGGCTATGCAAGAGAAGAAAACAGCAGGGCTATTTTATGAGCCAGGGCTCAGGTGATTTTAAATATTGAATATGCTTTGCAATCTTGTAATTCTACTGACCTGAGGATCTCAAAGCCTGAGGATTTCAAAGCCAATGAAATTGCCCGTGAACTACATAAGTGACCCGAGGTCAAGGTAGCAGCAAGCTGGGAATCAACGATGCATCTTGCTACAGTCCCTTATTTTAATTGCACAGTCATTTCTGCCTATTAGCACAGCAATTATCATTCAATAAGCCCTCAGAATCAAAAGGGAGGAAGTAATTTATTCAGAAACCATCCCCGACAGAGTGTTAAGACCATTAAATAGCTTGAGTTTTGAAACAGCACAGCTGAGGCAAGGAGAGCTCAAAGCTAAAAAGCACATGGGTTAATTCATTCAACCTGGCTCATTCAACCTCTCATTTTCTACAGCTATAAAGGTATCATGGCCACACTATTCAAATATGTTCCTGGAGCTGAAACATCTGGGTAACCCATTGAAGGAAAATGTTAAACAGACCAAAAATCGTTTGTTTCTTCCTTTACCCCGATGTCTTTCAAGTGGCTATGAAGCAATGCCGGGAGCCAGTAAACATTAACATGATCTAATACTCCCCCTTCAAATCCTGGCCCAGGCAAAGCCTGCATCTTGCCAGTGCTTCAGGCCCATTGAATTTGGCAGCAGGACGCAAAAATGTTTCCTTGCTCCAGGGAAGCTGGGAGGAATGACAAACAAGACCGAACAGGCCCATGTGGTTTTATCTAAAATACAAACAACTCCCGGTAGTGCATCACATCTCCCTTTCAAGCTGATTTTTCCCAGAACATCACTCAGCTGTGTAAGTTGTGTAGAGACATTGCAGCACCACCTGCTGTGCATCTGCAGGTTGGTTCAGCCCCGAGCACTACTCAGTGAGGCAGCGTTTGGAGGGTCACGCAAAGAGGCCCTCAACTCCTCTCGCATGCATCTACATCACACCTTACAGAAACCTCCTATGAGTTTTGCAGACTTGACAATCTGACATCTCGTGGAGAACTTCCTGGGCGGCATCTGCACCATCCATCTCCAGAAACAATAGAAAGCGTCTGATTACAGAGATTCCACACGGGGAGAAAAGGAAGATAATCCAAAAATTTTAATACCTGCTGGAATTACCCTCTGTATTATCAAAGCTGCTCAGCACTTAGCCTGTTGAGCAGAACAACAGATAACCCTGGCTGGCTGCAGGCGTTTTCTTTGCTCTGTGCACATATTCCTGGATGTCAGGCAGTAAGAGTAAAGCTCCTCCTTCAGGAAACACCCAGCCCAAGACCTACCCAGTAACTGGGCAACCTGCTCCTCCAAACCTGGCTGAAGGAGAACTTGCACCATGAGAAGAGGTAGGTTTTGGCAAATGGACTGCTACAGCTTGCAGTTTTCTACACAGAGCTTTTGAACGAGGTCGCTGATCCTTACCTTGCTCTGCCAAGCTGGACTTCTCCAGATCCCCATTGACACATGGCTTGCTTTCTAGTCCCTCCTTCAAGACAGGCGGGTCACTGTTCGGTTTCAGAAGGATGTTGCTGAAAGTGGGAGCCAAGCGAAAGCAGCGTTTGGTCTGAAACAGCTGGGTGGACATGGCCTGGAGATTACTGGCTATGCTTGCGTCGTTAGTGCTCAGGGAAGCCGGCCCATTGACTCCGGGATCCGGAGCCTCAATTTTAGAGATGCTTGGGCTGTTGGAGTCCCCAAGCCCACTGCCATCCACACAGTTTTTTAAGGCCTCTTTGGGCCCACTTTTGCCTCGGCCGCTTCCCTCCTCACCCGGCTCATCCTCCATGTCCTCCAAGTCGGACCGAGATTCTTGGCTGTTCATGTCAGAGTCCGTCTCCACATCAAAAGCAGCTTCTGCTTCCTCGTCACTCTTCTCTGAGCCACTTTCTGAGCCATCACTGCCCTTTATGGAGCCCTGGCTGGAGTCAGAGTCAAAACCCTCGCTCAGGTCGCTCTCATCCACCTTCTGGGGGTGGCGGCGGCGGCGCAAACAGGAGAGGCGGGAGTATTTCTTGCTTTTCTTGCAGTCATTCTTACGTTGCTCCTCACTGGGCTGATGATTGGCCAAGTCAGCTTCAGCTTCCTTCTCGATCGAGTTCAATGGCTCCCGTGGCTCCTGGTCATCTGCCGGCATTTAAAATGAGACCACAAGTTAAGAAAGTCCCAATGCGTCACACAAACTGCTTGCCAGCCCTGAGCCTGGGGAGCCAGTAGTGCAAATTTCAGCCATCACTTCTATTAGTGTCTTCAACCAGAGAACAAGCAATGGCAACCCTAAAAGAATGACTCACTTTCTAAAAGGAGCCCAGAATGACTTAGGAAACCTGGATCCCTACTGCCCAAACTGTGCTGCTCCGCTATCAGGCAGCCTCACTGCTGAATGCTGCTAGACCAGCATAAAATACACAGTTGAATCTTAAATCTTTTCCCCAGCTTTCTCCAGTCTTGAGAGCCAAGCGACACACCAAGCAGGGCAAGGACATGTGCCACTCGGCTTGATTAAACCAGCCACTCCACCCTGTAACTAGGCTGAGCTGACCTAATCCCTTCCTTGACCAACATGCTCACAACCTTTCCAGCACCACTATGTCACCCTGACAGCTTCAAAACCCATTCACTGTTGCTTTTGACAAGGAAAACCCTAGTCTTGCGTTCTGTGAAATATTACAAATTGACTGTTTGCAGGGGAAGGATTCTCTGCTCAACAGGATACCCCAGAAACTAAAGATGTGTTTTTGTCTTAGCAGAGGTGAGGTGTGCTAAGCAGGGCCTGTCTCCCTTAGACACTGCCCTGTCCAGGTGTTTCACCTGAGATCATCTCCTCCGCGAAGGAGAAAAGAGTTCAGTAAATAACAGCAAATAGAGAGACAGAAAATAAGGAGCACAGATTGGGGTAAACAGATGATGAATGAGCTGCCAAGAGATACAGAAAGATAACTCCTTACAACAAGGAAAGCAACATTTTCATCCTGTGATGATTTTGATACTCACAGAGAACGTCTAAGTGGAGGCAGATTACCCATCTTTGGGGATTTCAGCCCAGCAATCAAAGATCAAGATGCCTCTAATTAGCACCACTCAGATACTCCACTCCAAAACGCATGCCCAGGAGATTTAGGAAAGAAAAGTAAAAGCCAGTCCCATAGGCAGGCAACTGCCTCTGTTCTCTTACCTGTGCCATCGCTCTGAAAGGCTGGGACTGGATTTTCCCCTTCTTCCAGCTCTGCCTGGAGGCGAATATTGACATGATTTATCAGGTGAGAGAAGAGGGCCAGTGTGAAAGCGATGGCTGCACTGTACTGCTTTGAACCTGCAACAAGACAGCGTAATGAGCTGGAGGAGATCGATCACTAGCCCAAAACATGTATGCCAATTAAGACAACATCTTCAGCCCAACTGGGCTGCTGAATGTTAATTACTAAATTTCTGAATAAAGAACTGGTTACCTGCCCTCTTGAGGCTGTGAACACTCATAAGGCAGATGATCACCATGCGAAAGATCAGGAGATCAGGAAGGAAGGAGTAGCCACACTCATACTCTTCTTCATCTTCACTAGTTGAGCTCAGATTAGGAGGAGAGGGCAGGTAGAACAAGCACAGGTTGAAATCCTCCAGCACAGACTGGCAGAGAGATGTCAGCTCAGAATCCAGCGAACTTAATGAGAGGCAAAAATAAACAAGAATTGTTATTCAAGACTCAAGCTCCTGGCAATGTCTGCACGGAAACTGAACCAAAACTGGCAGTTAGGCGATTCTTTAGCACTAGACAGGATGAAGCACCAGTGAATCTACTGCAGGCGACAACAGCTACAGGAAGCAAGTGAGATGAATCAGATTATGTTTTCCTCTCCAAAGCTGCTAAATTAAAGACAAACGATAATGAGAGCACCTCCCTGCAAACAGATGGGTCACCAAAAAAAATATATGACGACTTCTCTGTGAGCTCTGGCAGTAGCCACTAAGATACATAGGGCACTTCAATGCTAACAGCAGCAGAAGTTTCGGATCCACTGCTCAGTCAAAGGATGACATTGCAGCACATGAACTGGGGACTCAAATTTTCCTCCTCCCATGGCTCTAACTTGCAGCCCTGTAAGAATATTCTAAAATCCTCTGTAGCTATTAGCTACCTCAAAGGAAGCACCCACAGTATTCAGTATAATGGGCTATGGGAGTCTCCTGGTTAGAAAATAAACCCATCCACAAAACATCTAGCAAATCCTTTTCAGGGGGCAACATGCTTGGGAAATTGAAGTAATTTCCAATTTTCTTATGTGTAAAATATGTGTTAAGCAGATATTAAATGAGCCTTGAAGTTCCACTCTGGGATAAGTCAATATTTGAAAGCTAATCCCATATGGGGCTGCATTAGCAAGGGCACAGCCAGCAGGTTGAGGAAAATGATTATCCCTCTCTATTTGGCACTCGCAAGATGGCATCTGAAGTACTGCATCCAGTCTTGGGGTCCCCAGTACAAAAAAAAAAAAAAAAAAAAAAAAAAAAAACANAAAAGACACTGACAAACTGGACTTAGTCCAGCAGAGGACTTGTCAAGGGGAATAGAGAATGTGATGTATGAGAAGAGGCAAAGAGAATCAAGTTTGTCCAGCCTGAAAGAGAGAAGGCTTGGGGGGTATAATCTCCTGGTTTCAGATGCCGAATAGGTGGTTACGGGGCACTGAGGAAGACTTCTCAACGGTGCACAGCAAAAGGAAGGGAAGTGATGGGTACAAGCTGCAGAAAAGGAAAATGAGACTAGATGCAAGGAAAAAAAAAATAATCCCACAGTGAAGGCGGTCAAACACTGGAAACGGGACCAGAGAGATGTGGAATCTCTGTCCTTAGATACATTCAAAACTCATCTGGATGAGGCTGGGAGGAACCTCATCCAACTTCACATTTGAATCTACTTTCACAGTGGACCCTACTTTGGGAGAGGACTGGACCCCTAGAAGGTCCCTTCCAACCTAAACTATTCCATGATGAGTTTAACTGTAGCCTGTGTACAAGCCCTTTAGAACACCTGCTCAATTTTAAGGAATAAGAGGTTAATTTACAGCCACCTGAAAACCTCCCAGCAGAGACAGAGAAAAGCCAAGAAAAAAAATAAAATAAAATCACACAGCTGTGCAAAGCGTGACCAGGTTATGCTATCTGTTTCTTTGAACGAGGTATTTGGTTACGCATTTCCAAATGCAATGAACAGCCCCGTACACGTACAGACAGTGACTCTTTGCTGTCCCATCAGCCTAAATCCAGTGCTTGCCAGGAAAAAGCATTTGATGAGTGAACAAGGCAAGAAAACACCAAAGGCATAGTACACCACAGAGAAGAGCTGCAAGGCTCAGGAATTCAACATTCACTCAGCTACTGGCATGATTTAGCCAGAGTTGCATTTAACCCTTTGTATTTAAAGGATTGTATTTAACCCTTTTACATAAATACAAAGTTGTATTTAACCTTTTGGTATTTCAGCCTCCCTTGGAAGATAATCTTTTTCACTCTCCCTGCAAGGTTAGAAGACTAAAGCCTTGGACCTTTTGGCAGAAAGCCTCAGCACAGGCGCTGTTATCCTACAGGGAACAGTCTCTTCCAACTCTGAATGCCTGCTACTGTGAGTTATCAATAGAAGATATAATATGCCGTAACCTTACCTGCTCTTTGGCTGCAAAAGACTCTGCAGGTACATAAAACTCACCAGCAACCTCTTAATGTCTTTGCCTCTAAAAAGATTGAGAAGAAAACACTGTAAAGCAGGTACCCCCGTCACAGAGAGGGACTAGACTAACAGAGCATTATTAACAGGTAAAGCGGGTCTCAATTGAAAACTACATTCTGGTGAAACTGGAGAAAAAAAGACAGCGTATACACTTCTAACTTCCACCAATACGCCTCAACCCTCATGAACAGTCACCAGCTCCAGGGTAGAGTGACAAAATCTCTCAGCTCAAACTCCACACCTAGCCAGCATTTAGCTTTTCTCCTGAAATGATCACCCGAGAGATCAAGAACGGGATCTAGACTGGGGCTCTCAAAATTCTGGGAACAGTCACTGCCTCGAATCAGCCATCTACCAGTTCCCACTTCCCAGAAAAACACTACTCTCAACCCAGAGGATGACATTGGTGGCAATGCAAATCCCCAGCTTGCACCCCTCTCCTTTTCTCTTCCCTCTTACCGTTTCTTGCTTGGAGACAACTTCCTGGTTTCGCATTTCTTCAACTGGTGATACATTTTGGCTGCTTTGTCATACAGCCGCTTCAGGTTCCCATAGGCACCTTCAAAGGACACTTCAGACTGGATACTGAGATACCAAAATAGACCACATCAAAAGTCACTTTGCCACAAGGCTGCTCACATTTTATGGCTTTAATTCACTAGAAAGGTATTCAGCTATCTAAGCATAAAGACAGGTACCTAATGCTTTTGTTTGAACACGCTGGGCTACTTAACTCCCACTGATCTCTGCAAACCCCACTTCAAGCTGTACCACAGCTCCATCTGCAACGTTTACACACCTTTTCAAATATGTGCCTTAAGGCCATGTTCAGATCACTGAATTCCACCCACCTCACTGTGCGGGGTACCTCACTCAGCACCTCCACTCCCCTTCAAATCCGGCTCGCTGGCACAGGCGAAGGGTCTCAGATGAAACCCTGCCCTCCGAGAGCAGCCCTGCACATGTGTTTTAGTGACCAGCACGATGGTTTGGTTTGACCAAGGCTCGCTCTTATTACCAGTCCTCCTCAAGGGTGAAATAAACCCATCTCTCTTCCCCCTTCCCTGGAACTCATCTGCTGAAAACAGTCACAAGTCCAAAGTAAAGGAGAAAAGAGTCTGGCACCAGCAACCACAGTGCAGTGGTTCTCTGTGCAGGAAGCCACGATCCCCACAGACACTCACCAGCGTAAGTAGCAGTAGGTAGCTTCCACGTTGTAGTATTTGCTCCCTGCCAGCGTCCCCAGCTGGTTAAAGGGCATGCCTGTCATGAGAGAGAGGGGCAACGCAATTAACTCACAACTCTCCAATGGCCCTGCTAGAAAGCAGATCCTTCCCCTGTCACTACATTTCCACACCGGAGGGAAGCCAGGAGACAGAGTAGTAAAGCTGCAGTACAAACTCTGGGCTACTCGATCCCTTCACCATCCAGGGCTTTTTCCTGTTTTATAGTGCTTTTAGATCCTCCCCACCTTCCTGCCAGTTATCTACATAAGAAAGCAGAGCAAACAATGCACCTCCTCTGTATTAATAATGCCATAGCCTTGACTTTGTATTCCTCTTGACATAGATGTCACCTTATCAGCACTTAAGAGTTCTGTTCCAGCCCACTGTGGTACATAAATTTTTGTTGTTTATTGGTGTTTGGGATCAGCCTGTCAAACAACTCAGTGAGAACTCTGCAAAGACAGTACAGAGAAAACACTTTTTAAGATAAGACAGGCCCTCAACTCTTGCCACGATGTGTTTTCATAAGGTAGTCGCTTCTGAAGGAGAAAGCAGCATGAGAGGTTTTTTTGCAGGGGTAAAAGGAGGGAGGTGACCAATGATGCTCCGCTTCTGGCAATGGACAGCTGGATCTTCCCTTAGCCAGACAAGCACAACGTTACCACATTCATGGAACCCTGAGCTGCTCAGAGCTTATCAGATGGGTAAAAGCTGAGGTCATTTGGGAAGGGCACCTTTGCTTTAACTCCTCTCTTTGGCTTGCCAGCAGGAGACAGATTCTCGAAAAAGGAAGTAATTTTGACCAGAGGATAAAACCACTCTTCTCTCAGCAGCAGGATATTAACCTGACCAGCACAGTATCACACAGTATTGTTTTTAGGTTGTGGCAACATGATTGTAATGACTAAAAATTCATGGTAACTCACTCACCAATTTGTGGTGCAACAGAAAGGGCTTGATAGTAAAACCGCTCAGCCAGCAGCTCTGTGTCCACACCTGCCAGTTCATTCTGATAGCGAGCTGAAAGAAAACCACACGTCGCCCATCACAAACCAGAAGGCAGTGTCTTCTCTTCCCTTCTGCAGAGAAGCACAGCCTCCCTACAGATTAAAAACACCACAAAACTAGAAATACTGGCCAAGTCAACAAATCCATCAAAGAACTGCTCTTGGCAAAACACAGGAACGTATGGGGTTTGCCAGGCCCGTTTGAAGGGCTTTTATTTTAACTGCGCTATTCTGCCCATCACAAGCCCTGCCACTTCAAGCAAAGGGGATATCCTTCAACACTTGTGGCAGCATGTAAGCAAAAGGAAGACGTTCTTCTGCTCCAAGTGTTAAGTGCCGATTCATTTACCCTAGAAATAACTCAGAGTTGTGCTCCATTTCCCAGTACCTCAAACAGGCTATATTCTACTACAGCAGAGTGTGAAATCTAAAGCATGTCAGCTGACGTATATATATAAAAATACTTGGCTGTGGTCAGAGTGGACTTCACTAATATATTGTATTATTTTTCGACAACAGTTTTGGAAACCTTAGGTGAAAGCACTGTGAAGAGGTGAGCACATTTCTCTCCCACCAGTCAAGTAAGTCATTCTACTACCCCCATAAGACATTTATTTGCAATGCCATTTTTAGGCTGATTCATGCACAACGATAAAATGCCAAACAGCTTTCAAGAGCCTGAAGGCTGGTGTGTGTCAAGCACATTTACCCGTGCCACACTTCAAATAGCTGTTTTTCACACAGTTACATGTTTTCTCACTGCCTTCACTCCCACATGTTCACAATCAAGCAAGAAGCAGGCACACTTACCACACACTTCAGGAGGTCGTGACTGTGGGATAGACACGTCTGCTATAAAAGGGATGACACGCAGCCAGACACAATGACAAAGAATCTGGGGCTGTGCAGCGGCCTACCACTCTGGATTGATTCACAACATTGCTTAATAAATCTGATTTTCAGTCACACTTGTGCTGATGACAGTGGCTCCATAGGACAACCTTAGAGCAAGTCTGAACTGAGAAGTCAGCCCACTCTGAGCTTCCTTCACGCTGTCCAAACAACGTAAATAAAAGCAAAGGTTTCCATTCATACACAGCCACGGATACAGCTGTTTATCAATAGCAAAATCCTCACCTACTTGCCCAAAACCAAAGCTCCTGCAATTTATAGCAGTTCAGTTACCCACAAGGATTTCAGCTTACACAAATGTGTCAGAGGGAAACAAGTGTCTGCAAGTTAACTACAGCTGGTGACTAACAACAACGGACTCAGCACTGTACAGGCACCATCTTTTTAATGTATTAAAGGCTGCCCTGAAAGACAACTCTGCCCTTACCTAGATCTCCCAGATAAACCAGACATCTGTGACATGCCATCTGTGCCCACTCCATCTCCTTCTCCGATGCAGACACGGGCTTCTTGCAGCCTACATGAGAAATAGGAAATCACATACACTGTTGGGTACAGGCGGCTGGAAAGACAGAGGAGCCGCCCACGCCTCTGCCTGAGACACCCAACATTTCACCGGATGAAAACAAAGACCACATGGTCAGGTCAGACCACACTGTTGGCTGCTGCCTGTGGCATCTTACAGACCAGCACTGCTTCGCTCTCATTGTCAAAATGTGGAAAATAAACGCAGAGGATACATGGAGACACTGATGCTGACCCACTCCCTCTTCAGTTCCCTGCTGATCGGGGCAGTGCATGTCAAAGTCACTGAAGTGACTGTCACTCAGACTTTGTCTACAAGGTATGCCACCGAGAGCTGGCTCCATTTGCACTCAGACAAGGGGACAAAGGCCAGTTCCTGTCTACACGCCATGTGATCGTGTTAACATAGCATTGAGCACAAGCTCATAAGGCCTGTTGAGAGGCTGATTTTGTTAGCATGGCTAATGAGGCCTTTGGATGGGAGCCGGCACAAATCCCTGGAAGCCAGAACAAAGTCTGAGCACACTCGCACCTGGCAGTAGCGTACAATGCGGATGTACCCTCCCCGACATCGAAGATGGAAACAAACTCATTGTCTCAAGACTGAGATCTAGATTTAGGGCTGGCCAACCAAAAAGGGAGGAAGAGAAGGAAAACAAGGCAAAATGCAGACAGCAAATCTGTGCTGTAGGCAGGGCGGTTGCAGTCAGTTAGGAAGAACTGCCTCCGTCCAGAGGAGGGCAACAAAGCTGGTGAAAGGGCTGGAAGGAATGTCCCGTGAGGAGCAGCTGAGGACTTTGGCCTTGCCTAGTCTGGAGAAGAGGAGGCAGAGGGGTGACCTCACCGCTCTCTACAGGTTCCTGAGAAGGGGACGTGGAGAGAAAAGGACTGATCTCTTCTCCCTGGGATCCAGTGATAGGGTGCCCAGGAATGGTTCAAAGCTGTGTCAAGGGAGGTTTAGACTGGACAGGAGGAAGCATTTCTTTACCAAAAGGGTCGTAAAACACTGGAAGAGGCTTCCTAGAGAGATGGTCAATGCCCCAAGCCTGTCAGTGTTTAAGAGGCATTTGGTCAATGCCCTCAATAACATGCTTTAACTTTTGGTCAGCCCTGAATTGGTCAGGCAATTGGACTAGACAATTGTTGTAGGTCCCTTCTAACTGAAAGAGTCTATTCTATTCTATACTGAACTTAAAAAAAAAAAAAAAAAAAAAAGGCAGTTCAGACAGTGGAAAGTGTCGAAAGCAACAGGGGAAGGCTGCAGCCAGCTGACCTGAACTAACTTAAGCCATCAAACATGACTCAGCTCCTGGGATGGGCTGCTGCTGGCAAGACCGTGCTTCCCATCTCCCCATCAGCACTTTCTCCTGAGCCAGTGGGGTAGTGGCTCAGCCAGAGATCAGAAGGCAAAGGCTGCCGCGTCCGCACTTCCTCTCCGGAGGGCATTTACTGCCACCGGGCAGACCAGTACCCTGGATTCAGCCTAGGTTCAGTCTTCCTGTCGCCAAGGGCTCCCACCTTCTGGAGGAGAAAATTCCCTCAAGCAGGAATCCCAAAGGAAGATCTTTAAGACCCGTTCAGCCTGCTGTCTGAGCTGCTTCCCTCCTGGCTTAGTTTAAAAGCCTCCAGATTTCACTTCCACTCTTAAGTGACCAGTGAGGAATGGTTCCCACTTACTAACAGGCATTGCATGAGTTGCTTTATACAAATTCTGGCCTTCAAATCTGTGTCCACTTATGCTACCGGACCTACCCTCCCTTTCTTTTTTGCTTTGAATCCTCTTGCTCATATTTATAACCATCAAGTTGTGCCCACCCTAATTTGTAGTTCATACGGGATTCCTACGCATCCATCTTTTCCTGATATGCAAGGTTATATCTCTGTTATCCAGTTACATACTCATCTGCTGTATCCTTTTAATTAAAGGCCCTAAACACATTAAGAAACCTGAATAAGGGGAGCCTTCCAAATGCAATCACGCACCACAGGGTACAAACCCATCTGGAATGTGCATTTTGAGAATTTATTAATTCTGCGGTACCAAGACACATTTCTCAAAGCAACAATTGCCAGGGACATCTGCCTTTTAAACCGACATTTCAAAGCCAATCATGATACAATCATCTCCCAGACCTAAGAATAGGATACCAGCAACTAAAACATTCTATTGCTAAAGACATACTAACTTCGAGGCCTGTTTCTGCTGTCCCCCAGCCCACCAGCTTTAAGAATGTCAATTAAACCCTTGCTAATACAGATCACAAAACATACAGAGGCTCCATTTCTCACCTGGATCCACCCAAACAGAAACACGTGGCTTGAGGTCACTGAGCACAACCCAGTAGCAAATGCGAGCAAACTATTACAAGGTAATCGAGGATGTGAATGCATATGCAGCCTTGAGCTGTTTCAGACTGCGAACACTCTTATTCTTTCTTCCGTAATAGGTGAGATACCTCAAATTACCCTGCATCTAAGGGCACGGACAGAGGCAGTTACGTGAGACAGCTAACATACCTTACTGTGTTACAGCAGCTTCCTCATGTTCTCAGTCCAAGATTCAACAGCAGTTTCAAAGCTACACACAGTACAACTAGGAAGTACATGAAGGGAGCACAGATAGAAGGGGCTCCAAGAGGAGGAACAGTATCTTACACCTAGTGAATAGGATGTCCTGACAAAAATCTGTTGATTTCAAGAACCTATTCCCCCAGTCGCCTGTTTGTCTGCTTTAATTAAGCTTTTAAAAACATTCTGTACAGCCAGAAGTGCTCTTCAATTTTCCATAACAATCTGCCATCACCAAACACATACTAAAGAACTTTCTAACAGCTTTTTCTTCCTGTTAGAAACCCTTCTTTCTTCCCTAGTTTAGTATTTAAAAAAAAAAAACATACAACAAAACAGTGCCATGGAAAAGAAAGCAGGACAGACAGTCTGTTCTAAACAGCTATCAGGGAAAAAAAAAAAAAAAGATAATCAATCCCTTGAATGCCGAAACAAATATGGACTAGTGCAAGGGGAAGCCACCTGTCCACGGATTCAGGCCCTACCCACGAGACCAACACGCCAAGCACTAACCTATGAGAGGGTCTGTTACGTGCGTCCAGTCAATACAGCACTGCAGCTCCAGCTGATAGTGAGACTGGATGTAGAGGAGAAGGTGCTGGTAAAATCCTATGCCAGCAACTAAGTGAGTCCGGTACGCGCACTCCAGAGTGCTACGGCTGTGAATGTGCTGGAGGGAAGAACAATGAGAACATGTTAATGCAGTCTGGGTAACATTTCAGGCTGGCCACCCAAGTTATACCAAGTATGAAGCAAGACAGTGGGAAGCTCAGCTGTAACTGGTTTTGCACAGTTCTGTACCTCCTCTTGCTCAACAATGTTGTACACAGTGGTATTTACTAAGGGTCAACATCAAGAAGGAGAAACACTTGCTGCTACAACAAATAAATAAAATCAAGGTGTCTGGTTAGAGCACCTTAAATACATTCACACAACCAGATCACCAGGAGAAAGTTCATGGCATTAGAAAATACAAGCATGAATACTGTGAGTATTTTCCAGGAATCAAGTCCAGCAAAAACAATCAGCACTGAAAAAGACTCCTAAGACCACCATTCTACATGGAGCTGTATGTCTTTTGAAGATGGGAAGACGCAAATTAAGAAAATTATGTTGAAATATCCTCTGCAATGGCAGCACTCTCAGCAGATCATTAAAGCTTACCTGCCCACAGCTAGATAAAAAGTGTATGTCGGCTCCACGATTAAAATTCAGGAGCGCCTGGCTTCCTGCCCCGTGTTCAGACCACAACTTCTCCAAGCAAATGAAGCTTTTCACTTGCTCTCACCCATTGCACAACCAGAGACTTTCTCGTGCCAGAGCCATAGATACCTGCCTTTTTATTTGTTTTAATGAGCTGGATAACTTCATAGTAAACTTTTCTCCAGAGCAGTTCTTCTGCTTTTCTTCCATAATCCACTGGATGCAAGAACATCAGCTTCACACACAGCTCCCGCAGCCTGAGACAGACAGCAGAGAATTCACATTTAGCAACAGCAGCTTCAAATACAGCTGCCACTACATAAGCATGGAAGAGGAAAATCTGAATTCATTATGATGGATGAGCTAGGCCATCTGGTGACAGTACAGCTTGTGTCACTCCCACACAAGAGCATCTGGAAAACCCATACACCTAACCTTGGCTCAGCTGGCCATCAGTAACTTCCTAAATTGCACACTAATGTCAAGAATTGCCTTGACAGCTTAAAAAATTAGTAAGAAAAATCATCCCTGCCAGGCACCCTCTAAACCCAATAAAAGATTTCACACACGTATAAGAAGTTTCTTCACCACAGTTTTTTAAAGGTTGCTCCAAGCCCCGTCCAACCTGGCCTTGAACCCCTCCAGGGATGGGGCAGCCACAGCTTCTCTGGGCAACCTGGGCCAGGGGCTCACCGCCCTCACAGCAAACAATTTCTTCCTAAATCTAATCTAAACCTAAAACAACTAAGTGCCTGCCCAACTTACTTGTTCCTCAAGCTGATGTTCTCCGGCTTGAACACTTCTTGATACGCTGCCTTATTACCAAGGATGAGATCCAAACGATGAACGGCCTCTACCACTGCTCTGCAAGGTAACACAGTAAGAAGAGTTTCAGAAGAGCAGGTTATCTGGGATCATTCCATGAGATCTGGGATCATTCCGTGAGATCTGGGATCATTCCGTGAGATCTGGGATGTCTGCACAGAACCATACCAGCCTAGTTAACTCCATTATTAGCAAGCCGCACTATACCGCCACACCGTATTAATTGATTTCCTTTCTGCTCTCTATTTTAAAAAGCTTACGGAAATAAGTGAAAAGCAGTTACGTACACTGTAATGATTTTGCTGCAAAACAGCTGTTTAATCACCAGTTACCACTGCCTGTCTCATCAAAAATGTCAATTATTTCTACAGTGGCAAAGTCAGAAGTGTCGCTGGACATGTTAGCAACTTTTAACCTCAGCAATTAAATCACGCTATACACACACCCAAATTAATTTAAACATCTTAAGCACTATGAATTAAAAAAATGGATTGATTTCTAACTGTATTGACAGGGTAAGAGTCAAACCTCCACCACCTTGTTTCCTTACATACTTGTCTATGAATGAAGGCAACTCACGTCACTCATTTGCCAAAACTTCATTACAGTGATTCATTGATTAAAGCCCTTAAAGATCTCTCAGTGATAGGTAACAGAGATACTCAAAAGCAGCCTAAAATACGAACTTTGTTACAAGATTTTTCCCCCGAAAGCCAGCTAAAAGACAGACCAAGCAACCCCTCCAAACCTCTGAGTCATGCAAAAAAATACTGAATCACTGCCCAAGACTCTCCTCCTGGAGGAGGAATATCACACTGTGCAAAATCTCAAGTACTTGAAAGTTTGTAGTTGTGAACAAATCAGACTAAAACATTGCAGTGAAATAAAACCAGGGACTTAAAGACGCATTAGTGCTTACAGGAAGTACCCTCATCAATCTCTCATGGACAGTTTGACAAAGAAAAATTGACCAGCTGTGTTAAACCCTTCCTACCAAGAGAGATCATCTCTAAACGTCTGCCTTTGTTAAGCCTGTATTTGAGGTCAATAAATTGACTCCTGAAATTAACTTTCCCCAGCTGTTAACTCAACATGTTCCTCTAAGAAATCTGTCCTCCAAACCATCCCCAGCCATTAGTTATCAAACTCCGCGGGTACTTGTTCTCCCCCCCCAACTTCACACCCATCTACCCGTCACTCCTTGTTTGCTCTAATACCTTCACTGCTCCCACTGCTGGGCCTGCCACACGCGAGAGCTGTTTGAACAAGAAGCTGAAGACAAGCAAGATGCATTGTAAATACAGAATGGGACACTTGATCAGAGCAAACTTCTGCAAAGCAGAACAGTGCGATGCTGCTCCCAGCCTGCTCCCCTTCCCCAAAATCTCCATCGTCTGCAGAACGCAAACCCCCCTCACCATGCTCGCAGCACAACACAAGGACTGAACCGTCTTTTCCCACACATGCACAAACGGTCACCAGATTGAAGACAGGGCACTCGCATG
This sequence comes from Dromas ardeola, assembly GCA_013398915.1. Classification (NCBI taxonomy): domain Eukaryota; kingdom Metazoa; phylum Chordata; class Aves; order Charadriiformes; family Dromadidae; genus Dromas; species Dromas ardeola. Next base: position 50,064 of record VYZM01018304.1, read on the forward strand.
GCACTTGCGAGCAAGAGCATGCAAAACTGTACGCTAAGGAGGCAGGCTGAAACCACCACCACTTCCTTGAAAACTACAGATATTACTGTGAAGTAACTGTCGGTTTCACACACCAGCTCCTTAATAACAAGGCAAATCTGCTTTCACAAACCCACCACACCAAAAGGAACCACCCTGAAAAAAAACCAGAACATTCAGGACCTCAAAGAGAAAATGTCCCATCTCACGCTACGTCACAGGAAGCCCTTCATTCAAGGGTAACTGGAAATCTCACTTGTTTCCAGTAAACCACAGAACCTGACAGAAGAAGAGAAGCACAGGGTATAGGACTGTCTTACACAATGGCTTGGGAGATCAAAACACCACAGTGTTCAACCAACTTCTTCCTAAATAATCGTGAAGAAAACCAAGAATAGGGTAAGAATCACACACAAGCATCTGCTACTAACCTTGATACCCACAGCCACTTCTGCTCCCTAGAATCTTTCTCACGTGGCCTGAAAGTCCTTTGCAAACTCTAACAACCTAATACCCTCAAGAGCAAATAAGGCAAGCGAGTAAAATGCTTTTTGGTTTACAGGTAAAAGGCAGTAAGTACGAAGCATTCATCCAAGCTCACAACGTATTGGTGGAGGGGGGATGGACAGGGGGACCAAGAAGCCCCACATACACATTTAGTTTCCCCAAAATAAATGTCCACAAAGCGGCAGGCAACAAACACATCCTTACTGCAACCTGTGATTAATCTCTTGTCACTCTATCTCTCAAAGACCCTCAGCAGGAAACGAACAGCATGGCTCACAGGGAACTGATTTGTTTCCTATGCAGAAGGGCGACCAGAAGAAAGGGGAACTGCTGATTCATTTGATTCCCAGAGAGAAGTATAGGAAAACTATGATCCTCTGGTCCCAAAATAGGCAGTCTCTATATCTTCAAAATAGCTGTAAAAACGCATTCACTGTGCTCGGCAGCCGCTGTGTGTCTGATACAAGCTCACATGTCACTGACACCTCAAGGTGAGAAATGATTTCATGGTGACTACAAGCAGTCGACACCTGCATTCAAGGACACGGTCGGCCCTTAGGGTGGCATGTCACACGTGCAGGTGTGAACAGGTGTGTCCAAATCCTCATGTGCAAGTTAACTATATTCGAAGGCTCAACACTGACTCCTTCTCCTGCCACTTATTCAATTCAGATTCTTTTATGGGCACACGGTATAGGTTCTCCCACTGCTCAGTAGCTCACATGCCAAAAAAGCCTCTATTTTTTTACATCTGAAAAAAACAGGTCATAAAACCTCATCTAAGAACCCTCCTGAGTTCAGCAGTGACAGACATGCATCTTGACACTGTGCAGCATGACACCTGTGAAATAACAGGAATTACTCAAAAAGCAGCAGCCAGAACACCCTTCCCAAGTTCATAGAATCGTTATGGTTGGAAGAGACCTTTAAGATCATCAAGTCCAACCGTTAACCCAGCATCGTTAACCTAGCTGCAAGCAGACAGACAGCTATTTGGCTGACAACAGTATCGGTGGGTAAGAAATGGGATCAAGCAGTTAAGGAAAGCCTACTCACACGCACCAGGACTCAAACGCCTGCCAAATGTGAAGTACATAAAAGTTTCCTTCCAGGGACTATGAGAGCAGGGACACTGGAGGGTATTCCACCTTCCCCTCCAGCACAGGGTGGGAGACATCCCATAGGGCATCTCCCATAACACCCTGTTTCTTATAACAGTCAGGGACGGGCAAATGAAGACACTGGTTGCTTCTGCTACTTTTTATGGGTTCATTAAAAAAACAGCGTTGGTGACTCAAAAGCAGCAAGGTTTATCTTTTAGGATGCAGGTTCCTGAGCCGTAAGGCAGAAGGCAGACCCCACACTAAAATACGTTCTTCGCAAGAGCTCCATGGTGCTGCTGGAGGAGGCAGAGGCAGAAGTTAAGAATCTGTGACAGCCAGTGATGACCTGCAAGGATCCCATGTCTGCTGTGGTGAGGAAAGGGGACACGGTGAGGACAAAAAGGTACTGGAGCCAGCCTCACTTCAAAAATGTTAGCAAACATCAACACAGGCGCTACAGACCATGCTCTGATTAAAAGGCAATTTAGCATTTGTGCCCTGGGTGGCTTGAGACCAGGGGCTGAATTTTACTTAGCAGTTAAGAGGCCAAATTTTGTCCCAGTAGCCATTTTTATACCTGTTGGGTTTAAACGTTGCTTTCAGACAGCACATCAGAACCACAGAGGAGGCAAATCAGACGCCAGTCTATTAAAAGAACCAAATACAGCACATCATGCCAAGCAGGGTGGAAATGGTCCAAGGTGAAGTCCTCTTCAGCCGCGCAGACACCGATCTATCACTTTCCTTCTGTGCAACTAACATTCTGGGATGGGGCAAGACGGCAGGGACAATTATTTGCCCTCTCTCTATTTCTTTATTTAGTAAATCACTAAGACCTACAGTCTCTGAGGAGTAAGACATTTCTCAGGGAAAAGAACTGCAACCATTCATTTGTATTCTGGCATGTGTCAGTACACAAATAATACTGCCCAGAACAAGGCTGGCAGACAAGAATAGTAACACAAAGCCAATGAGCTAATGGTTACCCAGAATCCAGAAAAGAAATCTGTAAAATAAAGCCAGTCACCCTACAGTAAAACATACATTTTAAAACAGCACCCGGGGTATTCCAGTTGCCGCATTCGGAGGTGAAACTTGGGGATTACCAATCCAGGAAGACTTAAATGGAAAAGATCAAAGACCATCCTATGAACAGCAATGGGCAACCTCATCTCCAAAAGGACACTCCAATGGCCAACGTACTTGCCAAGAACCGTGGAGACCTGAGCTGAACTCCCACTGCTCTCACAAGCAGACTCAAAGCTGATCCCATGTAGGCACAGTTTATAGCTGGGACCGTAACATTCAAAGGCACTGTTTCATCCGATGGCCAAAAGTTTCCAGAGACAGTCAGTCACCACACAAAGTACAACATGCTTCTCAGAGACAGGAAGTTACTGCTTCATCTAACTGAACTTCAGGCTGAAACAGAACAGAACTGACAAGAGACTGTTAAGGTAGAAAGCTTGCTGAGCGCGCTACCAGCTATGTAGCAAGAAAATTTGTGGGCACTGTAGATATTATAAATCCTGCACTAAAATCCCAATACTTACTTCCAGATAAAAGAAGAGTCATTTCTACAGGAGTGTGGTTTTCTTTTTCTGCTGTAAAAATGGTACAAAGCAACCACACACCTTATTCTGCCATAAAAATTTAAACAGAAAACAACCGCTTCCTTGCCTTGATGACCAATCCCACATCTGGTCAAGGGACATTCACTTGTGAGCTCCAGCGGCACAGCGAGGTACCGCTTGTCAGGTGAGTCAAGAAGCACACACATTGCTGGTCCACTGTGACCACGAAGTAAAACACATCTTAAACCACGATGAAGGTGGTTTAAACAAACTGCATTCTATTTTGCAAGCAGCAGCACATACATCCTCTCCAATCCTGTCCACCACACCTCAGGTGGCGGTGGGCAAGGTGTTACGCTGCACCAGCTCGACTACTCGCAGATGTGGGAAGCCACCCCTAAGATCAATTGGGGTATCTCAACGTGACAGCAGATACAGAGCACCACAGCCCTGCAGGCGCTTCCAGCACGACAATGCAGCCCACACCTCAGGTAATCCAAGCCATTGTGTCTTACCACTGACCTTGCAATAAGAAAGAGAAATGCACCTAATATAACTTCAAAGCACTGGGAACGTGCTTGTACGAAGCGCATCATGGAAACAAACAAATTCCAGAAACTACCACTCAAACCTGCTATTACTGCTTTGGACTTTTGGGCAAGGATCTTGCCAGATTTCTCAGAGGAAGGCAAGCCTTGCCCTGCTTTACAGTAGGGCAGTGAGGTTCCAGGAGATGAAAGGACATGCCCAATGTCACCAACCAAGTCAGCAAGACAAAAAGAAAATGGAGCCCACCATAAAATCCATCTCTTGCCTTCATTATGTTGCTCATCTTCAAAACCACACTGCCACTGCTGAAACTCCACGACAAATCTGCTTTACTGATAGAGAAATTGAGACAGAAGGGGACAATTTCTGGGCCACGCTCACAAAACAAGTCATCATCAAAGCAGAGGCCAGGCACCCCAGCGCTGACAGCGTGGCACCTCATCCCTGCTGGGCTGAGCTGACCAAGGCCATCATTATTTCCTGAATCTTGTCTTCTGACGCTGTTTCCAATGGACGGTACAGAGATGTAAGTGAGAGTGGACTCCTAGGGAGTGTTTCATTGGTACGACCTGCAGCTAGAGCAGCCTTGCCCTCCACACAGCAGGAGTGCCCTGGCTCAAGCTCCTGCTCATCACACCCTCTTCTCCAGCCCTTCCCACATAATCCCTGTCTGCTGCCAATGCCAGGGACGCCCTCTCCAGCCCCCATCTTCCTGGGTAACCCCTACATCTTGCCCTTACCCCACTGCATCCCCACACCTCCTTCTCCCTCAGCCCCCGTAACCCCCAAATCCCACGTAGCTCCTTCCTCCATGCCCCACGTCCTGACCCATCTCCCTGGGTGCCCCATGCCCCCCTTCCTTGATGCCCTCCTTACCCTCCCACCTCCATTCTTCCCCCATCTCTCCACTGTT